>OMLP01005626.1:24196-39156 GCA_900302685.1 Spondyliosoma cantharus | reverse complement strand
AACTTGAACGCGCATCTGGCAGTGGGACTTCTTTCTTTATCCAGAGCCTTTCTCGTCGCAGCCTTTTCTGCCTCAGGCTTTCTTTTCCTTGCCTTTTTAGCGGGGTGAGCTGTTACAAGTGTTATACCATTCCTGACCGTGGTCGGGAAGCACAGGGGAGACCTTCGGGGTGAACCCCCTTTCACGTGTTCGCTGGTTGGTAAAATAATGCCAGGAAGCTTTGCGGTCTTTCGGGGAGCCGTCCCGTTTATTCAAAGACAACTGCAGCATATACTGTACACTTTACCCGCTACTACCGCTGCTCTGTGTGCCCCTCCACCTTCTCATTCATTCACAGTCTGCACGTACGCACGCTCCCTCACTCTCGCTCGCCCACTCACACCTTATGCACACCTCACGCACTTGTGTACCTGTGCACACGCGGAGGAGGGAGGGACAGAGGAAGGCGTAGGCAGAATGAGACATGAAGGCATCCGATTTTCTTTCTATTCGGGCCGGATAGCACGGATTGGTCAGCTTTTTCTCAGTCCTGCAGCTGCCACAGAGGTCTGATTATTTTCGTTCCTTTTTCTGAATACATAATGTATTGACTAATCTCAGGATAGAACGACCATTTCACCCAGTATAACAAAATGTGTTTCTGAACAACATTACAGACCCTAGCTTTAAAGCTTGTATGTGAAAAAAAGCACATGCTGATTTGATTCCATGTTTATGTACTGTAGCTGATAGCCTGACTTGAAACAACACAACTAAACAACTCTCCATCAAGCCTGTAAGTGTAACAAGCCAAAAAATGGGTGTGCAATGTTTCGTGTTTGAACTTGACCAATTATAGATCAAAGTTGCACGGTCGTGAGCTCACACGAGGCTGAACAAGGCATAAATTCTATTAGTAGTTCAATATATGCCAACGCACTGAGCTGTGTCAGCAATTTTTCCCTCTTAACCTTTACCAACACACTGTGGAAAGCTGGCTGTGTTAGCAGCAGCAGCAGCAGTAGCAGCAGAAGATATTTGTCTTCATAGGGAGGTGGAATGAAGAAGAATCTCCTCATAACACACCGACTGGAAAACAGGGCCTTTGGCAGATTAGCATGCAGGAGAATTGAGAGTATAAAGTGAGTTGAGACTTAATATAAGTAAGTTAACAACGACTGTAACTAAATACAGTTTTTATTCCACATGGATACTGATGAGCTTTCCTGAATTAACATCCATCCATCAAACCATCAATCCATCCACCAGTCTTCACAGGCCTATTTCCATTCAAGTGTACAACCAGTTGCATTCACTGCACCATAATGTCTTCAAGAAGAGGCAGTCCAACACTTTGTGCTTTTATTTGTACACCCTTCATTTCTTTATGAAAGGAGGCTTTTTATCTCGCCTATGAGTGTGACCACTTTGGTTTTTTACATGTATGGACACAAACATGCCATACAAACTAATTAATTTATCATATGCTGTAAAAATAAATAAATATGTGTATATATTACTGTAATTTTACAGGAAATTACTAATATTGCAGTCAATTCCTAATTGTATACGGTAATTATTTTACAGTAATACAGCGTGTTTTTTCATTAACCTGACACAATTTTACTGTGAAAATATACTATTGCTGTAGTTATTGCATAGTAGTCATACAGTACCATTACAGCAATATACTGTGTTTTCACTTTAACCCAACCATATTGCTTATTAGCATGTTAGCATGTACGCCCATTAGCCTGTCAGCCTGTTGTATCACTTGTAGGCCTGTTAGCATGTTAGCATGTTTGCCTGTCCTTATCATGTGTACCTTTGTGGACAATGTTAGACCTGTTAGCCTGTTGTTAGCATTTTAGCGTGTTATCCTTTTAGCATGTTGTAAGCCTTTTAGCATGTGTAACTTACTGTATAGTGATGTACCCTAATCACTGTATTTCCTCGTTATGTACTGTTTTCTACAGTTGCTTCAGGGTGCAACTTAAATCAAATTCACAGCAGCTGTTAGCAATATCCCAAATTATTACCCGTCATGCATTGCAAAAGCATAACTACAGTAATTACTGTCAGAATTTACTATGAAATCCTGCTTTTAAGTGTTTCAGTTTGCCTGAAAAAATGTTGTTGCTGTTAAAATGGCGCTCCAAGCCACTGCCCAAAAAGTCACAACCCGATGAATGGTGATTGCTGAGTCATCATCGAGATCAAACAGGAAGTCCCGTTGCCTCTGACATGCAATGTCCTGGATGACTGAGAATCTTCAGAGAAACCTTCCACGCTCATCATCTGACATGTAGTGGGGTTCAATAATCATCGCATGCTATTTTAATCTGAAAATGACTCTCAACGGACCTCATATGTCATGCATAATGAGATCATGCTGGACAGAACAGACGGTCGCCTGTATTTTTGCAAGAATCCATCAAAATCCATTCATCATTCTGCTCTGTTATATTTCATTGTCTGTCTAAACACATCTCCACATGGAAATCTAGGGGCAGAAACCAGCATGGAAAAAATGACTCGGTCACAACAGAAGGTATTTTGAAAAGAGAGGATGAAAAAAAGGCTTTAGGTCAGAAGCCACATCCAGTGTCACAGTGGTAGATTTTTCACTTCCTGTCCCCAGAGTTTGAAAAGAAGAAAAGAAAAGATACGTTTCTACAGGAGTTTTAAGTCTAAGGGGAGACATTTGGAAGCTTTTTAACTCATTTCCTTTCCTCGTCTTGTTTCACCTGCTGTAGGCCTTCGCCGGTCTGAATCCAGTTTGAAATGGTGACTTAATAACAGAGCAGAGGGTCCAACGTTTGTTAATAAGTCTAGACTGCAGCTTTGTAACGAGAACCAGCCTGGTTGAAACCCTCGAATGTGGCATGAAGTGTTGGTAGCTCGTGGGTAAGGAAGGAAAAAGGCACTGGAGGCCAGAGAGGATGTGGTGTCAGATGAGGTACGGATAAAACTAATTGACATAAAGGGGCAAGCCTGGAGGGGGCAAAGGTCAAAGTCAGAGTCAATTAAATAAGAGAGCTAAATATAGATACAGTGAAGGTAGATCGAAAGGTTTAATGTCCATGTTTGTGTCCTGATGTGTGTGTTTGTGCGACGGAGATTCTTCCTGCCAGGGGATTTTCCATAGTCACTGCTGTGTTCGGAAACAGATGCATTATTGGCAGTCCAACCAGTAGTCGGGTAGGAAGTCTAAGAAAAATAAGGCCTCGAAGCATTCTTCCCGCTGTCCCAGCTAATTTCACACTCACCCTCTTTCTCACTGCCATTCCTTCTCTTGATATTGCCTCTTTGGCTGCACTGATTCCTCTTGTTCATTTTACTCCCACCACATTTATTTTACTCCAAGTCTCGGCCTGTTCCTCCTCTCGTCCTTCCACTTTTCCTTTCACGATTCTGGATTAAGTGTCTTCTTCGCAGCCGTCGCCTGATTCAAAACAAACATGCTGATTAATGTCAGTATTTGAGAGACAAATTTCCAGGACATCCTTCATTTCCTGCGAGCTGAAATCTTCCACTTTGATGACAATGTCTCATTAAGGCAGGACAGATTTAGGTAACAAGTAATTCAGTCTCTGGCCCGAGACACATGCTGTCTGTTTCTCCCACTACTCCTCTCCCCCCTCCTCCCTCCGCTGCTACTCCATCCATGTGAGGCCATTCGGCAAGTCTTTAAGGCCGCACGTGAGTGACCTCATCCACACACATCTGCAGCAGTTTTTTTTTACCAACCATGCGGGGCCTCAGCAGTCTGCAGGGGTTATGATCAACACATGCGAACATATTGTTGATGGCTGAATCAACACGGTAAACACATCTTCATCCATTCAGACACATTTGAATGCAGACACACTTCCACACACACATACAAAAGTAATCATGCTCAGCGACGCATTTGATTTGACGTTCCTTATAAACAACTGCACAATAGAAACTCCCCAGCCGTGGAAGAGCTGCTCATTGTCAACACAACAGCTCGGCTATTTAATGCATAATTAGCAGCACAAGACGGACCTTGTCCCCACTCCAGTTGCTCCACTTCAAACGGTAATGATAAAATAATTACTCTGTCAACCCGGCTTAATTTCAGCAGGAGCTGACCGAGCCTCTCTGTGAGGCTGTAATGCTTTTTGTTTGGACTGTTAGATCGATAAAGCTGCCAAAAGACTGTGGGCAGAAGAACCAGGTGATGATGCTAGATGGAAAGTCAGAGTATTCACAAAGATCATACATTACAAAATGATTCTCATCCACAGTACGTGGATTTGAGAACAAACCTAGTCATCTGTATTGTTCGTCTGGGGTTCAAGAGTCTCTGAACCAACATCTGTGGCAGTTTAGCTTGAAGATGTGAAGGTGCAGGATTTATTCTGAGGGGGGCAGTGGAAGCAAAGTCAGATGGTCATGAACATCATCAGGATTTATCTGAAACTTTAAAGGACAAGTTTACTCAAAAATGAAAATTCAGTCATCATCCACTCACCCCAATGCCGATGGAAAGTCTGGTGACGTGTCTTAGCCCACAAAACTTTTCAGGAGCTTCACAGCTAAACAGTGTCGCAGCATTTTCCCAGAAAAGTGAAAAAGATGGGGACTGTTACATTATTTGCTAAGCCAGAATCTTCACCAGCATTTCTTAAAACATTATTGCGCACCTCGGTTATTTGGAAGACTTGGATTACACTGAACAGGCCACGTGGAGCTATTTTTGTTTCATTATTTTCCATTGTTTTTTTCAACGCTTTGGTAAATACATCACCGAAATATCATTACCTCATGAAGCTATAAATACTATAACTGTCTTGAACACATCTAGTAGACATTGGAAACATTAGCACTCATTTGTAGTATCTGCCATCCCGATAAGATTAAGTCCAGTATTCACTCCCCTCAGCTCTGTTTGTGGTTTTTCTACTGTCTTCTGAGAGTAACATCTGGCTCCTCATCCATCAAACGTCCATCTGATAGTCTCTAAATTTGCCGTTTGGTGCTGGGCAGGTAGTTCAAAGTGGTTTTGTAGAACTTCTTTTTTGCTGAGCGGCAAGGTTAAAAGTGGTGAGAGTGAACCAAAACAGTAAAACTGAGTCTATAAAGACAAAACAGTGAGTGGACAGATAGATGTTCTGCAGTGCCCAGAGAAAAAACAGAGTCAGGTGATAATTCTCTGTTGTTTTGTCACCCATATAATGTCACACTGAGTCATTTTTATACATTGTTACCATAAGAATGTTGATTAGTGCAGCTTTAAATTATTGAGCAGTCACATTGCTGGAGTTGCCTTCCCCGCTGTTAATGAAAACATTCAGACATATGTACAGCATGAGACTTCGCACTCTGAAGTCACACCCTCGACCTCCATAAACATCCTATGTTGTTCTCCCCTCGTCCCCTCCATGTGCTTCCGTTTTGTTGGCCGCTGTCTCGCCTCAGCCAGCCAGCCAGCCGACCCAGGCAGCTCCTGTTGTGATGAGACTTTTCCATCCAGAGCCGTGGGACTGGGCCAAGAGAAGAGTCGGGCCGGCTCTTTCACAACATCTCCTGGCTCCCTTGTGGAGGATGTTTTTTAATGCAAAGTGATTAAGTAAAATATTGCCTTGGAAGCGTCATTGGGAAATTGCATACAGAATATTTCCATGTATGATTTCCCTTTCATATGAGATGGCTTTTCAAGATGCAATGTTTTTTTTTTTTTAAATCCAGATTTAGTGGTGTCACGCATTTGCCAAGAAGGGCGTAGAGCAAAGCATATCTTCAATCCCTAGATTCAGATTCAAAAGACATGAGACTACCATGGTGTTTGGATCGAGCATCGCTTCGACTCGCCGAATCGATTGTAAACAAGTTTGTGCTTGCGCATCGTATTTGTGTCCTGCCACTTGTGTTTGCTCTGCTCGCAAGTTTGTGAGCAGCATGTGCCTCGCTCACACACGGAAGAAATTGTGTTTCTGTTTATTCCACATCTGTTAGCGTCCCTCTCTGTATAAATAAATCGTGTACCTAAACTGCTTTCAAATGGCAGTTAATTGATCAGTAACAACGTCGATCATGAGCCCAAGGACCAGACCGGTTACGTCTTTCTGTTATCCAGATTGTTTTTATGTGTTGTTGTCTGTCTGTTTCCTCGGCCGCTGGCAGAAGGGCGTAACATTTACGACCCCAGAAAAGTCAGACAGGGTGGGAGAGAGTATAAAAGAGTCATGGAAAAGATTTCAACAAGATCAAGGCTAGAGGTGTTCACAATTTGCAAACACTTCTTAACATTTGCTTTATCTTGGCGTGGACACTGGATAAGCTTTGACACGTCGGGTCGGTTTAACGCGCCTTTTGGGGGTTGACTCACCTGACACCATCCGAGCTGTCCTGGTCCACCTGTGTGGTTTTCTTGCAGGTTCAAACAAATGCTAATAATTATTCGCAACAACTGTTTTTTTCCCCCTGCAATGTCGGGGCCAAGGCTGATTGACTTTGACGGATGACAGCAGCCGAGAAGACATGTATGGGGATGAATTCCAAAAACATAACGCACATATTCCACCTTCATCTGGCACATGGGCAAAGAGGAATAAGTCAACTCGTCAGATTTTCTCAGGTCAATAAATGAGCTGAGAGAGAGAGAAAGAGGGAGACATAGAGACATAATAAAACCAAAACAGTTTCCATACCATGCTTGCATGCAGAGACATGTCTGCTTTATGTTATGCAACTGCCAGCTGTGCCTCATTTTATTGTGTGTTTACAATTTAACCTATCCTGTCGACTTCACACTGTCGTACCGCGCGCACGATATTTGATGTTTGAATATCCCGTCAAGTTACTTAATGTGATCGTTGTCAAAGTTTTAGCACCAATTTCACAGTGGGTTACAGTCCTTAGCTTAGACATGAGTCATTACTACTGCATTAAATGAAGGAAAACCTCCTCATTCAGACAGCTATGTTGGTGCAGCGGGGTGGAATGTCCCGAAGAGGTAAAAAGAGAAGGCTCGTTGGCCAGCAGGTGGAAAGCGGCAACCAAATCTGACGATGGAAAGGTGTGAAGGGATTTATTCTACTGTTATTTCAGTTATACTGGGTCCAGAAAATGATAATTACCTCCAAACTTTCCAGAGCAGCAAATTCCATCATCAAAGGAGTGTGGCAGTGTCTTGGCGTCCGATCAGCATTCAAACGGAATTTCCTGGTTTTTATTTCATCTTCTCATCAACACCTGTAGCAACACACCAAAACAGCCTTGTGTTTTTTTGTTTTGTTATCATTGGCATAAAAAGAAATATATCTTTTGGTATGTCTAGCACTTACTACCAACTCAGTGGAGATTTCTGAACAATGTTCACAGCAGAGAAAGGGTGAGCTGCCTGGAACAATGTCTCATCATCTTTTTCATCTGAAGAGGAACAAGGAAACCAAGTTATTGGTGTGTTTGAATCTCTGACCTCAGATTTGTGTATATACAATGGAATTAACATAGACCATAGTCACATGGCGGCCATTTATCCTCTGACAAGTATATCAAATATCGTACTGCTGTGTTCCAGGCCAGCTGTTTTCCTATTCTTCCAGACTTTATGTTAAGCTAAGCTAACCATCCCCTGGCCCTTGCATCATAGGCTACTTTGCCTAGCGAATATATATGAGATTGCTGTCAAACTCTTAGTAAGAAAGGGAACATTTTTCCAAAATGCTGAACTACATGTCTGATGATCATCATCTCCCTGGTGTGAATGTGTAAAGAATTAGAATAAAATAAGCTACAGTAGCTTTCCCTGACACATCTGCCCTCACCTCTCTGTGCACACAATCATAATGAAATGGCAAAGTGTTTTGGAGGGATAAAGTCATGTTTGGGCAGTGTAAATATTAACCTTGCTGATTAAGATGATATCATATCTTTGAACTCAACAATGGGGTCCACTGTTTTGGTTAGTTAACATGGAGAAAAATGACTTCCAAAACAATAAACTTGTCAAAGGTTGATATCCCTGCCAACGTTGTGTTTTGATTATCAGGGAGAGCCGCTCCTGGCCTTGGCTGCCACTGGCATGGACTTTTCCGATGAGGTATTTGTATCTGCTGCAGAAGTGGAGGATAATAATGAAGTAATAGAAAATTTGAGCAACTTGGCATTTGACAAGAGCAGTGGAGGTGATTTAATGAGCTTTAATCCAAAGGTTTGTAGCTGTGCCCAAGATCTGGAGCACAGTGCCAGATGAGTGCAGTATCAGAAAGGTGGATATAAACCTATTTTGATGTTGGCTCAACTTTCACTTACAAAAATATACTTAGTGTTTTTAGGCCTACCTTATGGGGAAACACTTTTAACTTTAAGTCCCCTCATGTTGCATAAAAATTCTATACAATTATTTAAGAAGTGTTGATTTTCTCATGATGGGGCAGTGCAGGGGCCCGTTGTTTTATCTTGGGTGCTCCACTGGTGCCATGCTCTTAGATACCATAATTTAAATTCTTAGGTAGTCATGTCAAGTCTCTGTCCTTAGACTCTTGATTCAGATAAGGAAAAACTTACCCAAAGTAAACTTTTGGCATGTTAAAAAAAAAGAAGAAACTTCAGGAAGAGTCACAGAAGAGGGATCCTTCTCCTGAATGGGCTAAATAGTTGTTGGCCTCCTCTTCACCATGGTGACATAAGCGAGCACTGATCAAAGTACCCATTGGATGGACATGATTCTGAAAATAATGTTGGTTTAACTAACTTTTAAATAAGAGGTTCAGGTGTGACATATTTTGTCGAGAGTTTCCGGCAATCGAGCAAGATTTGTCACACTGGAGCAGAGACCCAAATGCAGGAGATGGCAGGCAGGATGAAGTTTTGTTCAGGATCACTGCAGGAACAGACAAACACAACTGCACCATCAGGGAAACACCACAGATGACTCAGCAAAGACAGAACTAAGGACTAGACTTATACAAACTAAACTAACGAGGGGACGAGGTACAGATGGAGAGAGGCCGAGAAACACAGGTGTGTGGTAAAACAGGAGGAACAGGCCAGGAGATTATAGCCTGGAAAAAACATTGGGAGCAGGGCTAGACTGAGGAAGGAGATGCAGTGCAGGTGTGGAGGGAAAATGAGGCTGGTGAGGAGCACAAGAGGGCACCCTAGACTGCACAAGTTTTCTCCCCTGGAGGGACAGTCTAGACTAGAGGACACTTTATCAGGTTTTATCCACCATAGGAGCATCCAAAAGAGTATTTTCTTCCACTGCCTTTTTATCCGTTGTATCTTAGCTCACCATAGGAGATAGGATGCCATGGTGGTTTAGTTATCCAACAAGCCAAAGCCATGGGAACAATAACCCATAAGTCTAAATCCCATCTTTGTGGTTTATGGGCCAATTAAAGAGAGCATTATCTCGGAGCCAGTGGATCAGGGAGGATTTACTCAAATGATCGAGCAGGAAGATGAAGTGTCATGAAGGTGCGCATGTGTGCAGTGTGTTGACACAAGTGCAGTTGTTTACGAGCGGCGTGCATGCCGGTGCAGATAATGGCCCCTGGGAGAAGTTCAGCGCACCCTCGGACCTCACACAGTCACAGAGGAAGGTCAGTAACAATCAACGTCAGGGCTTAAGTGTAAGAAAATACCCCACTCTCCCAGAGTTAACGACGTCTAAAATCTTCTCTGCTTTTCCAGGTCTGTTTCCATGCGTTAAGTAATTTTAGACATCCACGTCAATAAATGAGTTTAGCCGTTGACAGAATTGGGATATGCTGTGGCGCTTTCGCTCAGCTTGACCTGATTACCTGGAAATTCGTTTTCCTTGAATTACTGCCTTTAATTGTGCCGTGCTTTGTGTGTGTGTGTGTGTGTGTGTGTGTGTGTGCCTGAAAACAACAGGTCTTTTATAACAGAGTGTGTGTACTTTTTTTAAGCAGGCAAGTTGAATGAATGTTGGCGACATTTCCTGGGCAACGGGAGCTGAGTTTTAAAGACTTCCACAGCATTTCATGACACGAATAGTATATCTCCAATTTCTAAGCTCCCCGTCACCACACTGCCTTTTTTTTCCCCTCCTGCACCTCCCGCAGTAGGAAAGGAGACATTGGGGCTCATATTTCAGACGTTCACTTTTTCTTTGAGATAAAGATAACATGTCTATCCACTGATAATCTGAAACGACAATAATGATGTTTTTAGACTCCTTTACGCTGACCTCTCAATTCCCCCCACAGAGTTTCTGAGGTTTATGACCTTTGCGCGTGCCAAAAGAATGATATAATTGTGAGGTCCAGCAGGCTGAGTTCATAACTGACTTTTACAATGAGCTCAGAGCAGCGAGCAAAAAAAAAATAAGAGCTTCAACTTTTCATCCAAACCCCATTAAAAGAACAGCGAACTGAGAGCAAAACAACCAAGTCTCTGTCACTGCAGACTGCCTGTTATGTCATCCTGGAGTTTGGTAAATATTATGTCTCTGAGCAATTGAGAACTCCCAGATCTTTTATTTTCATAAGATTTTTATTTTATTTTTTTATCAGAAAAAAACTTTTTTAGAGGGACGGAACACTTTCTCTGTCCACTCCGTTGTTTATGGCTCCTGTTTGTGCTATCCGGTCATGTTGTTTCCAACCAATACTGCCAAGGATACACGATATTCCCCCTTGAATCTCTGCATATATCTCTCTCCTTCCAGTTCGGTTTCTCTTCCAATACATGTAACATTTTATATATATATCCTTACAAGAGCTGAAACCTCAGCACTGTATTTTCTGAGGACCTTATAACCTCCGTGTCCATCATGAGTAATATTAAACCAAAAGCAGCAACAGAAAGTGACAGAATCTGTTTCGTTATCAGCAAAACAGCTGATGTTTGGACTCGACACATAAATATTCTACCAGAAATTGAACTCTTTAACATGTTTTATTGAGACTGTGTGAGAAAAAATACAGCATACAGGAAGAAATGAAAGCTTTGAATACATGCCGCTGATCTGCTAACCACATATTGCATTTTGAATCAATAAAACAGGCCATGAACGATTGTTCCGCTGGTGCTCTTTTTGTTCTGCAGACTCTCGTGGCTTCGCTGAAACTGTATTTGCTGAGTCTACTCTTTTGAGCTGGAGCGTCTCCAGCTGGCCCTTGCCGGAACAGGTCCTGCGACCAAACTCAATGACTAAACAGTGAATTATGCACTTAAATCAGCTATCACAGACAAATAAAAGCCCCCTTTTATTCACAAAAAGGGAAACCTCAACCCTGAAACATTTTAATTCAGCTGTCTGTTTGTTCTTGATCCCACAGAAAACTTCCCCAATCAGAGTTATGTAATGTCCCGCAATATTCCCAGTGCAGCTTTAAATCACTTTCATAGGATCATTGTTCTGAGGCGGCTCTAATCAATAATTTTAGGATAAAATAATAAAGCAGTGAATAATGTGAGAGAGTTGTTATCAGGCCAACCCACAGAGAGTCGTCACCCTCTCGCTCTGTAGTTCCCCTTAGCTATTCCGAACGTTTTGATGTCTTCCAGCGCATTGTTTTGGTTTCACAGCCCACAACTTAGTGCTTTGGTTCACTCTCACTGCTCTCAACGGCATCGAGTCCAGCAGCCGGCATCGCTTTCAGTAAAAGAAAGCTCTCGTAAACTCACTGTATGCTACCTGTCAAGTTCCAAACTGCAGGCAGACAAAGTAAGCTCGGAAAAGACTTGTGGAGCATTTAGCAGCTAAAGACCCAGATATTTACCAGAGTTCTGTTTTTTTTCTGAGGTGGAACGCCATGCCAAAAGGATATCGTCCACCATAAATCTGATTTAATGTTTTTAAAAATTTGCCAACTAGCAACTCCAAAGCATCCTGGCTCTAGCTTCATACTTAAATATATATGAGAGTGGTTTCAATCTTCTCATCAGATATATACAGTATATATACATGTATATACACATACAAATTGGAACCTATAGTTTTGCCTTCGATCACATAAAAGTTCATGCTTGATTACGGTATACACTTCTTTGGACACAGCTGTGATTATTCAGTCACAAGAAACACTAAAGTTTCATAAAGGCATGCCATTGCTATTACCACGGACATAAAGTCATTATGTCTGTTTGATACAGATAAAAGCAACTGTTGACGTGTATAAACTGGCCGATACAATCAGTTTTTGGCAGACAATCACTGTTTGACACAACTCCCTGACATTTCGACAACAGCGAAAGCAGCTGCGCACAGGCCCCATGTGCCTGCGGGTTGCCAGGTTGTGCTGACAAATGGGTCGAAATTGTATGTTGTACGTGGTTTGCGTGTGTAGATTGTGTTTCATAGACAATCTGTCACAGTTCCACAGAAAGGACGCGAATGCAAGACACACAGGCAGGCAGGTCGTAAAGAAAAACGAGGTAGCTTTAATGAGCTGAGGTACAAAATCCAAAAATCCAAAAGTGCAAACAATAAAATGGCAGGGGACAAAAACTGGCAACAAATAGGCAGGCAGAGGGAAATGTAAAAGTAATGCAAAAACAAAGGACAAACCAGGAAACCACGAGGAACACAGGGAGGGAACATACAGATGAAAAACAGGACTGACAACAGGACTGATGTGATAACACCAAAGAGTGAGGGAACAACACAGGCTTGAATACAAACTGAACTAATGAGGGGATGGGATGAAGGTGGAGGGACTGGGAACAAGGCAGCGCTGATGAGGCTGATGTGAGACAGGTGTGGGGAGGAGCACAGGAACAAAGGAGGGAAACAGAACACTAGAGCACAGGTGAGCAGGAAGTAATTTGATTGAATGATTTAATCAGTAGCGTGTGAATTACAAAGTTGTTGTTTTTTTACAATTAGCTTATTACTTGTTCTCGTCGAGACAAAAAAACATCGCTGTTTCTACAATCCATGTTCTCCAAAACTTCTTCTGTGGGGGAACATTGTCAAAGAGGGGAGAAAGTGATGCAGCACACTGAAGGAAAATGGGTCCAATAAACAGACAACACTTTCACAGTCTATCAAGTATCACTGACCTATATGTTCCTGTGCACAAACAGCAGGAACAAAACTGGACATTGCTTGTAATATTCCTGATTGTGACTGTTTCTCACAATTTGTTTTTTCTCTCCTTTCGGCCTTCCACTGATTCTCCCTGCGATGATTTCAGCTCTCTAGAATGAAGCCTAACTTTTTCCAGCCCAAATAGCGTGACCCACTTCTATCAAAAAGAAACAAAAAAGAAAAAAGAAAAAGCAGCATGTGGAAAACAGTTAGAAGACCTGCATTCTTTCACAGCCACACATTTTTGGTTATGAGTTTTTAATGTTCTTGTAATTAAGCAATTTTGTGCAATATTTAAATGTATGGAAATTAGCCTTTTCGAAATAACTACAATAAATCCAGGAGAAGATTACTGGCGTTTAAAAGTAGCTGAATTTATATTGTAAGATCCACGTGTGGAAAGTCAGCTGGGCCTGGACTCAATCAAGCTAGCTTGGCCTTTTGCCCTTTTTTTTTTATATGAAGGATCTGCAGTTCGCTCTGCGCACAGACTGAAAACTATTACAGAGGATCTCACACACGCTGGAAAATAGCTGACATGTGATGTTTTAGAGCCGTGTCATTACGGCTGGATGTCATGGTGTTAGCTTGGATGAAAATATGTGAAATTTCAACATCTTTGGACACGTTTAAAAGGCACGGTTCGTGTGTGTGTTTGCGCGTGTTTGTGTGCATGTGTACACGGTGTTGATGTTGATGATGGTGACGAATCTCTCCCTCTGTTTTCTAAAAATCACCCTTTGGCTGCACTCCTCGATCAAAACAGATGCAGCCAATCGCGATCCAACTCCTGATCCCGAGTTCGACGCTGAAGAATGACAAAGTAAATTCTTAATGAGAAGAGAAAAACGACAACATCGGGGGATTCTACATTTTGTAAGCCAACTCTTGTCTATTCCTTTGGTGTGTGCAGCACAGCTTCCCCCCCGGAGGACCAGCCGAGACCACCCAGCCTGATGAGGACAGACTCCACCTAAAGGATTGCATATATGATGTGAATGTCGTCTTAAATATTCTCTCATCAGCTTCCCTGTAGAGCTTAGATCGGGCCCAAAAAATCAAGCCTGACCCGCCCCAACCGGCCCGACCCGACCCGACCCGACCTGGCCCGAGAATCTTAACTCTACTTCCCTGGGGAGCAGAGCTGCAGCCATAATCAAGTACTCCAACGACCAACTTTGTCAGGAGAGTTTTTGTAAATGTGGGAATATGAAATTTATGCTCTTATCATGCGTAGCAAACAGTAATAAAAGAAGGAAACAAGTCATACAATCAAAAATGTGGCTCAATACACTCCTCTTGGAGCTACAGTAATTTAAGCCAAACAGGCTGGTTTACGTGTAGAGTACTATAATTCCTCTTAACCAATAGTTTTGTATCAGTGCGTTTACGTAGCAGTGACCACTCAACTGACATGCTACTTGCTGCTAAATGTATTGATATATATAATTGGCAGGTGCAATTGAAACTTGCTTGGCCTGCTGGAAGATGCAGATCCTTCAGGGCAGCTTTCACTCGGTCACACTTATGATCCAAATGTCTGCCGTCGCTAGCAATGAGCCGTTTTTACAGCGGACATTTTGACTTCCATTTGCGAGAAAAGCATGAAGTGATGACAACTGAATTCTATCTTGTGCAGACTGCAACTGTTCGACTCTTCTTTTGTAATGTTATGGCCAGTTTTCTGTTAGCTCATCATTCATTTTTAATTATCTGACGACTTTATGAGCATGCTGTGTTGAGTTAAATGTTGACATCATTAAAAAGCCCTGGTAGAAAGATAACCACTTCCCTACATCAAAATGTGTGCTGTGAAAAAGCTCTATATTCTGGTTTTGTGGGGGCTAAGCCAGAGCAGCTAGTTGTAGCTATAGACTAAATGTTGTACAAATTATATCATTGTCTGGTTGAGTTTAGTTTTGAGCGACTGCCTCTCTTTATCACT
>OMLP01005626.1:3961-23019 GCA_900302685.1 Spondyliosoma cantharus | reverse complement strand
GGAAATTCAAACCTCGCTGATGTATACAAATGAAAACAATTGAAAATAAATACTCTTCTTTTATTGATCTCAACTAAATGGTGTTTTTCCACCTGGGCTACATATGTCCATCGTAAATCTCTGAGCAGGACGAGGTTCCCCGTAGTGCTTTGCATTACATATCATTATTCTTTGCTCAGGTCAAATGGTACCGCAGCCTGCAGCCAATGAAAATATTTTGGGGCTTTTGGAGTGACTCATCGCTCACTGACACCACATGGCAGCAGATTCTTTCATCCACACACAGTGTACCTGGAAAATATGCTTGAAATGTGACAACCACCCTCCAAGTTGTTGACAAATTGGTCAGCTACTACTCCAAAAACAATCATTATCTTCCCATCAATACCCAGGGAAATATTCCATGCCCTCTGAGCGCTCCCTCTGCATTTGATGTCTTTTAAATCTTACTACCAGAGCACAATGGAGCCAACCTCAACAAACTACTGCATGTTCTCCTCAGATAAGAGACTGCAGGTTAGACTTTTGATACTGCGCACAATTTAAGGGGCTGTCCGGCTAGTTTGCCAAACTTAACAAACACAGCTAAGCTAATAGGCAAATGGCTCAGTTTAAGTGTACAATAAAGTCATACCATGTATCATTAGAAAAGCTTTGATTCTCGTGAATCTATTTTCTAAATTTCAAATAAAACCACATCTGCGAGGTACAATCAACAAACAAACAGGTACACAAATAAGCTAACAAACTAGCATGTACAAAGTTTTGCGAGCTCACCAATAAAGTGTTGGATGTTTCAGTAATGCATCAAACTCTCACAAAAACTGCCCTCTCTTAGTCACATTCTTAGTCCAAAACACAGTATGCCAGGATATTTTTGCATAATTCTATCTCTAAGAAGACTGATAGTATAGGAGCGTCTATGCCCGTCCTAGAGCCCACAACAGCAAATTATTAATCATGTAAACAGGTAACCAACTCACTCTTCTTTCTCCTCTCTCCAGATGACAGATGCATCATGGAGCTGGTAATACATAGGTAATATATAGTTTATTGCAGGTTTTTAAAGACATAAACTTGTGCAAGTGTATGTAATGTTATGTGCTTTGCTCTTTGAATAGGTTGTTTTTCCATCATAGCACTTGGTTTTGCCCATTGTATCTACACAAAGTTAGTGTAAATCAGGAAATAAAGAATTACAATGAGTTTTTGCCCCTGTTACTCTCAACCAGGGGTATAATGAGGTAATTTTTTCCTCAGAAGAAAAAGTTTTATGTCTTCATTTTCAGTGATATTGTTATCAAATTTGAACTTGGACCATGTAAAACTATATGTTACCGACCAAATGTGTTTTCCAGCTAATAAATTGGTGAAAGAAATTCAACTAATAACCTTCCAAAGAGCCCCAAACCATGCCTTTAATCAAAAAGGTTCAACAACAGCTTTGGGCTGGACTGGGACAGGTGTTTAATGATAATTCTTACATAGATTTCCAGGAATGGTAACAATGGATTATAAGTTGTTTGTAGAAATTCTGTACATCTATGTCTTTATTTATTGCACTAACAAGTGAAAATATAATGCCCTTCTTGGATTGAATATCAGTGTATAATTAGGCGTTGCAGTGATAAATGTACAACACAATGATAAAGTCTCTCGGCTCTTGTGTGTAAAGATTTTGTTCCATTCCGGGAGGACTGATGGGGATTAATAAGAGTGGTACATTTTGCTGCGTGTCAGACCTTTGCAGTATGTGTTGAAAACGAGTAGCCTGGCTGCTGCTGGATATCATCAATTTCATTCACCGACTAAAAAACTGACTGTTGTAATCACTGACAGACAAGGGCAGCACTGGTTCTGCTGTTAGGCTCCTGGGGAAAAGTAATCAATCTCATGGGGGAAAATTAATCCTAAAATCTCATAACTGGAGTAATGATTAATTGGCAAAAAATGCAAAATAAACTTCTCCATTCCATAAAGCCTCATTCGCAAAATATTTTCCACCTGGTTTATTGAAGCACTGACCCACTTATGATCACAAGTTTTCCTTTTCTTTCAATCAGTCACATTACACAGATGGACTATAACTTGAGTTCAAACAGCACAGTGAAATCTGAGCTTCATAAGTGGATTAAGGCATGAAATATAAAAGTCTTCTCCCTGTGAAAGATGTTTAATCTCAATTTAGAAACGTTAGGAGAATATTCTTACAAGTCCACCAGGTAATTGGATTAATACTCGGTCTCATATGATTCAAATTATGATTGGTTTTACAAGTGTGTGCAATATGCCTCTCCAAACATAACACAGCAGGTGTGAGTCCTGTTTCCAAGAGTGCTGAGAGTGAGAGTCAAAGCATTCAAAGTCCTACTTAAGTTACAGAGGTGTTATCACCAAAGTGAGTACAGTTGATTTACTGAAGCACTGTTTTAAGAACAAATGTTAGGTACTTGTACTTTACTCCATTTTATGCAACTGTATACCAGTACACTGTCCACTGTATAACCAGCTAGCCCCACCAATACCGATCCAAAGCGCCCATGCAAGCGGTTTAAGCACCAACACCAAGCTATGGGCCGCAAGCTGTAATAAAAAAAGATTAATTTCCATACTTAAAAACAGTATTTGAGTAAATATATATAGTAGCTTCCCACAAATCAAATGAATGTATAAAAATGCACGTGGCTGATGGATTTGCCCACATTTACTCATTGCCTTTTGTCTCACTCTCTCCTCTCACCTGCTTCTATTCACAATATGTTGTTTTTGACGTTTCATCTGTTTTTAACAGTTTCTGTTCCAACTGGCTGAACCAAAACGTTCTCGGTTACTCAGATCTTCCATTAGGTTGATGAAGTGGATCTGGATCACGTGCGGAGGCTTTTTTGCTCGAGAAGAATGTGGCAGCGGGAGAAGAATATGATATGATTCATGTTTTTGGATTGCTGTGGTTTCCATAGCACCTTTATTCAATCTCCCATAGTTCCTGAGCAAATATTTGGTTATTTTATTCTTTGTCCATATTACATACAAATCTTACACAGTAACTTTTAATGAATTCTGGGGGATACCAAAAGGGTGTAAAAAATAAACAGTATGATGGTTTAAACACACAAATAAACAAACAAAACGCAGCTGTCGGAAGCCGTTACATTATGAAATACAAATCTCACAACTGAAAATCAACAGACCTATACAACTCCTTAAGTGTCCATTCTTACAGTTTTGCTTTGCAGCTTGTGCTTTGGTCCAATGTCAAAGGTTTGACCATGTGTGTGCATTACTGATGAGATAAATAACACTGGGTGAGGACCTGTTTCTAGGATAGTTGGTAAGGACACTTTTTCAGACAAGAGTTAAACTAAGCTAGCGCACACATGCTTCTTTTATCCCCTCATATACAGACTGCTTTATATAAAAAAGTGCATGGTAATGATATACATTGAGTTGTTTTAAAGTACTATATTCTCTTTCTGTGAAGCTGTAATAAATTCGTAGTGGTGTCTTTTTTTTCATCGTGGCAGGCAAAAGTCTGTTTTTAAGGGCAGGACCAGTGACGGTAAGCGCCTGCAGCAGGATGCAGAAGGGTTGCCCTCGGTAACGATGTCTCCTCTTCCTCCTGTGTTACCACTTCCCGGGGATTGGTACCCCGCATTCATACCAGCCGACGAATGGATGAGGTGTGCGCCGTCCGATAACTCCAAATGTAACAGGCTCCTGTCTGTATGCACGATAAAATCCTGAAAAAGAACAAACACAAGCAGTCAATAGCCATTCAAGGAAATTAATCAGGACGCTTGAGCGAGTCTGGATATAATCATCATTCGGCACGCGTTCGTAACGATTTAGTTATTTCTCTTCTTGATTCTTAATGACAATTTGTTTTCAAGATCCTCTTACAGCTTCATTGATGAGGTTTGTGATGTTCTGCATTACTTTGTTCTTCACTAAATCCCATGACAACATAATGACTTCATCATGCTAACACGTTTTGTCTGAGTGAAAGCCAAACACCGTTCTTTCCTCTGCAGACTTCTCACCAAAAACGATTAAAATCACTTCAATGAGACACGATGAACATGGGCATTGGGCACCATAGATTATTTTGAATGAATACCATCCAGCTGTTGTAAATACTAGAAGGCACCAAATTTGTGTTAAGCTGCAGCTAAAAAATGTCCTGAGCAATTGCACTCGTCCATTTCCTCCGGTTTGAATAAAGTTTGCTAAATTTCCCAGCTGTTTTATGGAATTACTGATTTAAAAGAAAAAAAAATGAAATGGTAACACATCTAACCGAGTTGTTCCCTGTTGCAGACTTGCCTTAAAACATTTCATGATATTTTAATGACCGATCAAAATTGTACAACTTTACTGGCTCATGAAAACTATTCTAAAACTAAATAGTTTCTTTAAGTTTGATAATTAGGTCTGCTATGACAGGTTATATTGGTTCAATGTCAAATTGATGACATTTTAATAGAGACAAATCATTTAAAAAAAAGATATAGTACTTAGTACTTAAAAACATTCTGACTGTGAAAGAATAATTTATAAAATGTTCTGGTCCAAAATGATCATTTTATTTATGTTGGTATAACAATTCTGTCAGCTGTTTCCAGCTTCTAACAAGGTTTGTGAACCAATATTATACCTGTGTTTCGTTAGGATCAACAGTCTTGGTAGTTGTCAGTTGGTGGGAAAAATAATAGCTAAGTTCAACGGTAAGCGCCCAGCACACTACACTGCCTCAATTTTAGCTAGCTAGTTTTAGCGCCGTTAATGTTAGCAAGCATTAGCGACGTCAACATTTGCTAGGTTAGCAACAAACAGACTACCACTTGAGGGGCAGACAATTCGAACGACAGCCGCGTTGTTACGTGAATGCGATAGTAGGGGGAGGCTGTGGGTGAATGTAATCAGCACCTTTCATGTCAAGTTCTTATAAAGTTGATCTCACCTTGCATTAAAAGTTACATAATTGGCCGAATTACATTTAATGGCAGCAGATGTACATAAATCTTTGAAACACTGTCAGATCATGCTGGAACAACATGAGTCATCAGGTTTTTCCATGCCAGCTTGAGTGCATGAGGTCATTAAAGCAAAAGGGGGACATACCGAGCACAAGGACATTCTGAAATTCATGAAGCATTTCTCAGCTCCTCACTCAATCTGCCAAGCTTCTATTCATTATAATAAAGAGAGTACCACATTTGAAACAAATACAAAACAAGTATTTTGACTTGTCGTCTCAAACTATTTGACCCCACTGTACATATCTTCAGTGGGAACCACTGGGTTTGACACTGAGTGCTTCAAACAGGGAAAACAGTCAAGTGTCAAGTCAGAAAGGTATCGATGAATGAGTGAGCACATCGTAAGTTGTGGTCTTCTTGTAGGATTTGTTTACAATAGGAAATGTATAGAAATCGGTCATCTTTAACCTTTAGATACAAGCCAAACTCAAAGAAATGCATTCGCAGGGTATGGTTCTGGGAAATCAAACTCAGGAGGCAAAGAGTTAGCAAATGCTAGAAGTTAAAACTTTACTGCATTGAAAAAGGTTGCTGTTAAATCGTCGACGTCTTGGTTGTCGAATGCACCGACAAGGGCAGGTTTTCAGAACACCTCCTAGTTTCAGCTACATAAACCACATTTGGCTTAAAAAGCTGCCGTTTACGAGTAAATAACGTTCACTTTGGTGGATTAATTATGTCAAGCAAGTAATGTCATTATGTAATGAGATGACCTGAAACCAGTAATTGCTAAGAAGTTATGTTGTAACTAGGAACATGGTTTGCAATAATGGGAAGCATGTGAGTTTTGGTCTAAAATGCTGGTGGGTCCTTTAACAAGTATTCCTTTAAATGTTTTCCTGCATCTGTATTCACCATTGACAAGATCAACACAGCTGGTAGACACAGGGAGCGGGATCACATGGAAAAAATTATAATGGGATTGGTCTAAATGTCACGGCCACAAACAATCAATGTGCGTACAATGTGTTCTTGTTTACCTTGTGCTGAGGGCAGATTATTTGAGAGGTATGCCGGGCCGGTCCTCCCGTCCCTGTAGGAGTCCACAAACTGGCAGTGGTCCTCTCCCTGGCCGAGTGTGTCTCCTATGCTGTAAAATGGCTCTGTGGAGGTAAAAAGGGGAAATGGGTATAAGAATGAGGATATTTTCAATAAAAGAAGGTTGATTATCTCCAAAAATAAGTTATGTAAAGTCATGTGTTACCTCTGAGGCCATCTCCCATGAAGATCTTGTATCGCAGCGAGTTACACAGAACCACACCGACGAACTTCCTGTACCACGTCCTCTTGACGTACTGGCTTCCCTTACAGCTGCTGTGGGCTGAGTTATACTTGAAGGTGAAGGGAACCCAGATCGGTTCTCCACCTGTGGAACAGAGAAGATAAGGGAGATACAAATAATTCAAGCACGTGTTGTTGTTTTTATGGTCCAATATTAAAGGCAGCCAGACGGCATGTGTTTTATACATGCTACCGAATTCAGTTTATATCTCGTAACCTAGGTGTTATGATGATTTTCTTTCGTTCACTGAGCTACAAAATATTGACATGGAGCTACAAAGAAAGCATATGACAAAGTCATGCGAAAAATGACGTGCAAAAAACTGCACTGGCTGTGGCAGAAACACAGACAACAATGGGCTGAAGGAACCTTTCAGCTCCTTGAAAAGTAGCTGCTGGGACGCAAATACTTTGGGAGGAAACGTGGCGAGAGTGACGTCTCTCTGCCAGTCGTCTAAATCCTTTGCCTATACACAGTAGCAATCAAAGGACTGCCACTGGTTGGAGTGGTTGAGGAGTGGAAATCCTCTCATGTTGTTTCACAGATTGATGTCTCTCTCTTTTTAGAGAGCTTCGGTAGGACATGGCTTGTCAAATTGGAGAGGCGTTGTCGTTGCCTGTACTTACCAGGCGGTCTTTCGATGAGAAGAGGATCGTCTGAAAGAAAGAAAGAATGTGATCGTGTCACGAGGGAGGAAAAGCACACAGACTGTATAATGGGTTCACCTGATTTTTAGAATGAAAGGCGCATAATGCCCTTAACGTGGTGTACATCTGGTAGTCTGCTTCTACTGCAGGGATGGTTTTGTATTTGAATATCTTGCATTGCAATAAAATCACCAGGACATTTTCTTTAAGTGCCTGCATACTGCAGAACAGCAGAAAAAAGCTCGACTGAGGGTCGAACTGCAGTCAATGGGGTGTCCTAGAGTTTATCTTTGCAGG
This sequence comes from Spondyliosoma cantharus, assembly GCA_900302685.1. NCBI lineage: Eukaryota > Metazoa > Chordata > Actinopteri > Spariformes > Sparidae > Spondyliosoma > Spondyliosoma cantharus. The sequence goes on along the minus strand of OMLP01005626.1, from coordinate 15,754 downwards.
CGCTGACAGGATACGCACCTGATTCGGTGACATAGGTGAGTGTCTCGCTGATGGGTCCCAAACCAAACACATTCTTGGCCTGCACCTTGAAGTAGTACCTGAATGAAAACAAACCACAGCGAGAGGATTTAATGAGAGATTCAGTAGTTAAAGTGTCATCCTGCCAGTGTTGTTGTGACCCGATGAAGGTGTGGAAAATGTTAATGACCATAGCAGATGACTGGGCATGCTTCAGTCAGCCTGATTTAGGAGTAGTCTGTTTTCTATTGATATGAATCCAAAGTGAGCGCAGCACAATAAAATGGCTATTTGGCTCGTGTTGAAGGGAGAAGGACGGGGGGAGAGTGGAGGAAGGGTGATGAGGGAAAAACGAGACATCTAGACATGTGGAGATTAACAGATAGGAGGAGAGGATAAGGATGAAAGACAGAAAACAGGAGGAAGGTGGAAAAAGTAAAGCACAGGGATACATGTACAGTGAGAGGGAGTGGATAAATAGCAGGAGAGGCCTCAAAAGAGAAATTGATCACTGCGAGCTCATTAGCTTACTTGACAGCTGAACAGTGAGCTCACCTTGTCTCCGGGTTTTACCCGGGGAATTATTAAATCCTATCACATTAAAAACAACAGCAGTGAGTGTGAGTGTTTGCAAACATTTCCACTGTAGATGGCTGATGTGTTTATGCTTTCCTCCAAGTCTGCAAGGTCACATACAGTAAGTTCACGGTCTGTCGATTCCCAGCCAAAAACTTTCACCACTTACTGCCACAAGGCCTGGAACCAATCACCACAGCCACGTGACAACAGTGACCAGAATATATATCAACAGAGAGGGAGAAAGGAGACGAGAGAGAGCAAGGCAGCTGCAGAGAGGTGATGTAATGAAGGAAGAAATTGGAGAAGGTAAAAAAAAAGTAAAAAGAAAATGTGTGCCAGCATATAAAAAAAGAGAAGAGACCACAAGATGCTTCATCAAGCCAAGCTTAGCAATTTGAAAATTCATTTAGAGCGTTGCTCTTCTTGTTTTATCTTTGGAAGGAGATCTATGTGACAACTCTGCACAACAGGCTCAAATTCACCTCGTACAAGTCGATTATTAACCGAAAACTATTCAGACATTTATTGACACTCATAAAGTTTATGTTTGAAAAGAAGAGGAGAAAGAAGCAAGGACTCAAATTCACAACATAGCTGAATATCTATCGGGAATGTCACGATTCTCTAAATCCATGATTCGGTATGAGTTTTGATTTTTTTTTTAAAAATGTCCACACTGACAGTTATGCAGTTATTAGACTATCACATCTGGATATGTTAAGATCAACAAATCATTGTATTTATGCCCTGACAACTGTCATTGGCATTTACCAGTCCACTTCTTTAAACAACAGCTTGACTTCATCTTGGTGATGTTTACGGGTTAGGATTGGGCAAATTCAAATGATTCTCACCAAAATAAATATTTCAGAGATTGAAAACAATCAAATAAATACACTGTCCTTTGAAGATTCATAAATAAACAGAGTTGCAAAGTTTGGTTTCTCAAATCTGTTCAGAGTGAACCCTCTTTCCAAACAAATCAATAAAGGATCTCTGATAAAAAGAAAATAAACCCAACACTTCTGGTACTAGTCAGTTTATTGTCTTCATGCACACAGGATAAGTGTCTGGAATTGCATCTGCAGGCTAAGCTAGTCAAATCTTATCGATATTGAGTCTATAAAACACCCAAAAAATATGATATTTCCTGGAGCCCAGAGTGATATCATCAAGTTATTACGTCAAAATCGATTTACGATAATGTAAGACAAAGAAAGGCAGCAAATTCTCATGTTATCACAGAGAATAGAATCAAGCAATACTTTGCATTTTGGCTTGCCGATTAAAGGCCCAGTGTGTAGGATTTAGTGACATCTAGCGGTGAGGTTACAGATTGCAAGAAACGCAGCAGCCATCGCCTCACCCTCCCTATGGTGGCTGCTAAAAATCGATAAAAACTCTAGAGCCAGTGTTTTATTTGTTTTTACTTGTTTGTCCATTCTGAGCTACTGTAGAAGCACGGATGACTCTGTGCAAGAGGACCCGCACCCTTTGTAAATACAATTGGCACATTTTACGGTAACAAACACACAACTATTCTCAGTTTCAGGTGATTATACACTCATGAAAACAAAACCGTGAATATTATATTCCATTTCTACCAATAGATGTTTCCTAATTTCTGCACACTGGACCTTTAAACAATGACAGGGATTTCAATAAAGGTCCAAAGTTTGAAGTTTAAAATCCTCCAACTGGATAAGACCTTTGTAATTAATTTCGTTTTTTTCTATATAAAGAGCAAGAAAACTTGCTGAACCAATGAAATTTGTTCTGATGCGTGTACGTACGTGTGTGTATTTAGGACTATAACTCAGTATTTCTGGCAACCAGAAGGAGCCTGCAGCATGGGAAATGCCAACAGTGTCCCATAAACCATCCCAGGATCAACCGTAACCACAGAAGAGGCACTATCGTGGATACAAACTGGTTGCCAGGGAGGGAAACCCTCTTTGTAGACTCCTGGAAAACTTTACCCTCGCACACAACTCTTCTGTTTGTGTTCGGCAGCAGGTGTTTGGCTTCCTACTCTCTAAAATGAGACACCTATCATCACACCTCAGACAGATTTGTGCTTTTATATCAGGCAAGAGGATAGTTTCGATTCTGATGCACTCGCACATCTGAAACAGTTTTTCTCACATGGTTAGATTACTTGCTAAAAAAGAATGCATAAATACATTTTAATGGAGTACCAGATGTGGAACGGCCACATCATGACAGTTTTGACAGTATCTGGTTGGTAACATGTCACAGAAGAAAAAACATGTACTTCATCTCTCATCTCAGTTGTACAACAGATCTATGAAGTGTCAGAAAAATATACACAGCTTGTATACAGCTCATCTTAACTGTGTGTGTCTTGTTAACAGTTTACACTTCCATAGAGACTTTGATTGACTCATTACTTACGTGTCATGCTAGCAGTTTCACCATTGTGTCTTGCATTTATTCAACTACCTTCTTGAGACTTTATGTTGCTGTCAACAGTGGTATGCTACCTGACTCTACCCTCAAGGGCTACAATGCAAAATGGAGATTAGCATGGTGCAACAACAAGAGATGATCTAGATGAGTGGGTAACTACAGGTTTTCTATTATTCAGCAAGAACTGGAGGTGAGATTGTATGTTTCTCAACAGTGGTATGCTAGCTAATGTTAGCTTCAAGGGCTAGGCTAGGACACAAAATTGATATCAGCCCCAGTCAACATGGGTTTACTTTTCTTCAGCGAGAACTGTAGTTGAGATTTTAAGTTTCTGTCAACAGTATACTAGCTACTTTAGCTTTAAGAGCTACAATACAAAATGGAGATTAGCATGGTACGACAATGGAAAAAAACAAAAGCAGCAGGTTAAGCGAGTCTGCATGAGTGGGATGATGTGGTCAACACAGGTTTTCTATTCTTTAGCAAGAACTGGAGGTAAAATGCTACTTTAACGCTATCAGTAGTATGCTAGCTAACGTTAGCCTCAAAGGCTACAATGATTACTGTTGCTATGCAGCACCATCAGCTGCTCCGCAAAGCTCATTGGCTGTTGTGGTCTGGATCAGAGAGTACTGATGCAATCATCCAGATTTTAAAGCATAAACATCACACATATTTGATGTCATGAGACCATATATTCTGCTCTAGTTGAGTAAATGATAAATAAATAGACATGTGCCTATTTTGATCCATTAGTCGAATGTAAAACTATTGAAACTGTTGAGAGGCCAGAGCACTTTAAAATTTCTCTGCATCAATCAAACTTACAGCTTACAAGAAAACTGCGTCATGCACAGATGGAACAAGAAATAGGTTTAATGGAAAGAAATCTGGTCCTCCCTTGGGTCCATGTGCTAAGGGCTGTTTCCATGCATTTATTTTGAAAACCGTGACTGTCTAGTACGACAAGGTTGTGGAAACATGCTCTAATAACTGAAACAGACTGAATTGACCGTATTGGTGTTTAAGTGTTAGATAATGTGCTGTATTTACATTCCACTGAATTTTCCAACGTCTCAACAGAGTTTGACAGCGCGTCACATCTTGGTGTGGATCTGTGTGAAGCTGCCTCCACTGAGCCTAACTGATTTGCTTCAAACTCAAACATACACGCTGCTCTGATCAGTGTCAGCTTGGTTTGATATCACAATTGGCAACACACTCCTACATGGGATAAGACCAACACACACGAGCATTCATACATGAACTCATACACAAACATCCAGACGAACTGCATACTCTGTGCATTATGTGATGATGGGATAATGATATATACACTCCCAAACGGAAATAAACAGTCTTGAGCCGCAGCCAGGCACCTGCACTCGAGGCAGCAACCTGATACTAAACACTACATGCAGATCAGGGAAAGAGATCTGGCAACTTAGCAAATCTTTGTTTGTAAATTCAAGTTCTTTTCTTCCATGACTCCCATGTGTGAGATGATACTGCAAATCACTAAACCTCTCTTCAAGCATATGTACAATACGCATGCATATACATGAATATAAACACACAGCAGGTGCCCATACGTTACCTAGAGTTGGGTTTGAGGTTCTCCACAGGCAGGTGGGTCCCACTGGAGGCTCTAGAGGACCATCTGTTGTTGAGGACATCGTCGTATGAAGCACTGTGCACCATGTAGCCTGCAGGGAACAATGCAAAATAGAGGTCAGAGCTTATCGGTGCTAAAAAATAATGCATCTGATTCCCTCTAACCAGCAGATATATGTTTATATCAGGTTTGAAGTGAAACGAGATTCAACATTAAAAGAAAAACTCGATATTTTGAGACTTTGACGCTTAATTGGCCAAGCGTCAGCTGAATTGATATCACTCTCATATCTGTAAGGTAATGCTGCATTCGAGACAAATCCAAGCTTGAATTGCCATAATTTCTATTTACTCTGACTTCACGAGGGAACAGTTGTCTAATACAATGTGGAATGGTTAGGATGTATTTGTAGACTACAGTATTTGTTTTAGGCTAGTGAATGGAATATTCAGATACATTTCTGGATATAAAAGTGCTGTAAAATAAAATGTGTAATGGCATCTGTTACCTCGTGTGTCGTTTTCCCTCTATTTTGTTTAGATAAGCTACACTACTGAGGGTTCAATAGTGTGCACCCTTGCCAAAGAACCCTAACTTTTGTTACAGTCGGCCAATATTTTTGTTAACGTTTGGTATTTGGAAGTTGGAAATGGCAACAAGGACATTCCGACCTTCGACTTCGACTGTGTTAACATAGTAAATCTAGGCTACTACCTGGATATATAACTTAGCTTAGCACACAAACAACAGACAGAAGGAAACAGCTAACATTCGTCAAAGTTTTTGACTTCCCAGTTCAGAAGTTCATTTTTCAAGTAAATAAGGTCACTGTTCATCACCAACAATAACATGCATCACGGGGAAAATATTAACAATAAATCTGGCTGTTAAGTTAACAAACATGATATGTGAAGTTCATGGCACAATTCAAATGGAATCAAAAAAATATTTATCCTACTCCATTAACTACCATACATATTTTTTCTCATGGTGGTCCACCGGAAGGGGCGTAACTTTGGCTCTCTGGTGGAATGTGATCCACTCGAGTCTGATGAGCTCCAACTTCCCATTTCCAAGATAAATAAAACTCTAAATCCACCCTCCAGCCTGTCTACAGCCAGTGCAACTTTTTTTCTTTATCAACGCTGGACTTAAAAAGTATCAACATTCAATTATTTTTTGCGTAGGTGGTCTTCCATATGTATATTTATCTGTGAGGAAAAACTGCAGCCCTGGCATTTTCAATAATTGATGCTGACTGTCCTCCAACCTGCCTGCATCTCTGTCTGTTTTCTTCTCCTTTCTTAGTCACGCAGACTAGTCCTTTGAATCCGGCAGGCAACCTCAGGTCACGTGGCTCGTCATCACTCATGTCGAAAGTATGGAGACCGGCTCCGGCGTACATCAAACTACCAACTGTTTCTATTGGACTTTTTGAGTCTGAGTTTCAGTTTTTACTGGAGCCGCACCAACACAGCTGGCTGCTGACAGGAGAGGAGGGAAATACTTGCTTCTTTGTTTTTTGGCTTTTGGTTTTTCATTCCTTCTTTTTCTACATTAACTGATGGTTTGACAGAGAGAGTAGTATTTAGACTCTTGCCTTTACCATCTACCGCTGTACCCTATCTTTTCCAGCTTTAAATATAAACGTATTAAACATTTCCCAAGAAGCTCGTACTTTAAGCCAAATGCAACACTTAAAATACTCAGTGAATAATGTGTGTGCTTTGCCCAAAGAAGTTCCTCAATGAATCAGAGTAAAATGGAACCAGAAGTTGGGTTCTGATGTCCTTCATCTCTTGAGTCCACTTGCCCGCAGCTGTTTCCATCCACTTGTTTTGAGAGCCGTGACCCATAACTCGTAAGACATGGCTGTGCAAACACTCCCTGATAACTAAAACAGCACCTTGTGATTGGATCTGCATGTGTGAGCTGTACCTGCACATGTGCGTGGATCAGATGTCTGCTGTATTTACAGCATATGTCTTTGCAATACAACAGTATTTCAGATTATGGAGGAATTCACACAAAAAAGTTAATAGAAACGAAAAGTTTAAGGCCAATTTATCACGCAACACTTAAATGAATTCATTTCTGGAATGCAACCTGGTCTCAAGATAAAAGAAAATCACAGGGAAAGTATGTGAAATGGGATAAAATTGTGATTAGGTGCAAAAATGTTCAGGCAGAGTTATACAGCAACTGTCAAGATAGTGTGTGAGCAGAGAGGAAACACAAACAGATGGAAAGAAAGAGAGGAAGAAAACACCGGTGACAGTACGGACCATCTATCTGTTTTACACATCAGAGTATGGACCAGCCCACAGCGTGACCAGGAGCTTGTGTTTCACTGCCAAAGACAACACACTGCCTCACTAGCTGGCCAGACTGCTACTTCTGATAGTCCACCACGTCTCATGCAGTCGGCTGTTATCTACAGTCTCTTCTCCGTCTGTTTTTTTTTTCCACGTGTCACTTTCTAAGGTCATAGGAGCTTTGGTTTTTCCCTGAGAAACTCTGGGACTGAGTACAGTCTGTTTTTTCATAATAAACTTCTGGAGCGAGTTCTTAAAATCTGAGTCACGAGTGATGCTGGTAACATATTAAAGGCATATCCTAAATCACAACAGATGAAAGGGTGATGAAACCGAATCGCAATCTTATGTTGTAATAGTCTGTTGAAGAAATGCTGACACGATAAATCTGAGTTTTACTTTATTGCTTCCTCCAATGTGAAGGCAAATATACTTATGTTATTTTATAAGAAACAACATCTCAGCTTCTAGAGAGAAAGCTTTAGCCCTGTGTCTTTTTATGAATGTTGATACAAGACATTATGTCAAACTGTGAACAAGAGAGCAGAGTTTGTTATCTACAGTTAGCAATTTAAGACATGTAATCCTTTGCAATATTCCACATTGTAAATTGTCATTTTAAGTTTGTATTGCATTCAGAAAGTTGAATCAATTATGCTAGACTAACTCACTATAGCTAACTAAATGTGTGTGTGAGCTACAAAGAGGGTCATCTAGTCAGTATGACTAGCTAGTCTATCTATATGTCTATTTCATGGGTCCAGTTGTGCGCACCACAAAAGGCCAGATTGTCAGCAACTCATCCCGTCAACTTAATCCAGCCGAAAAAACACCAGTAGTGCTCCAAAATCACAGCTAACAACAACAGCCCCAGCTGGATAACTGCCTTTGAAATATAAGTCACGCATATATATCAAAATTTGATATTTATTCATAGCAGCAACTATGCTTGAAAATTGTTTCTATTATTTCATTCTTACTTTATCCATGGTGATATGTTGTGGTTTCTTTCTTGTGAGAAAAATGTACTTATCGTAGTCGATTTGGACAAAAGCGTCTGCTAATTGACCTAAATGTAAAAGTAAATGTAAATGTAAATGTAATGTTTTTGAGTACGATATCATAAAGATATACTAATCAAATACCAGTACAGATATATGTCACCATCCATCCACCTGTTTTGACCATCCTGACCAGCCGAGCTGCCCCGGGGAAGAAAGGAAGAGTCGGAAAAAGAGCCATGCTCATCCAACATGGTTTAAGGCTGCTCCTGGCCAATGTCCGGTCTCAGGAAAAGGACATGGACAAATGGGACTCAGGCTTGCCAAACAATGTGCAATAAGAAACTGCTGTGCTCACAGGGACCCATGTCCACCACAATATCTCAGATCAAAAAGTTGCATTGATGGACAGACTGTGTTCCATGCCGACAGAGTGGACTACAGCGGGACAAGGAGAGGTGGACACTGTGGTTATAACAGTGATGCTTGGTGCTCACGCAGTAGAAGTGGGTGGACAGTGCTTCCCAGATGTCAACCTTTGGATGTGATTACATTATCATCACCATCATAATGCTACTATTTACAATTACCAACAATTTTAGTTTAGGACAAGTATTTCTTACCTGACACCATGTCGTCCTTCAGTGGGCGGGCCCAGTCCAGAATGATGAATGAGTGGCAGCCCTCCATAGCAACCACGGTAAAGTTATGAGGTTTGTTTTTGGGAGGTTGCTTCTGATTGGCTGTCAAACTCTCCTTCTCTATCAGGTCTTCCAGGACATCGACCTGAAGAAACTCCAGAGCCTCCGTCAAGGAGCACGGAGCACCCGGGTCCTTCCTGATGAAGTCCACATAGGGAGCTGATGACAGGAAGAAGTGATGGAAAAGAAGAACTACATCATTTTCTGATAAATGAATTCCACTTTTTATCTTCTTTTATTTATATAAAAAAACTAAATTTGATAGGTACTACTTTTCCAGGTCACACATTCCAAAATAAGCTTGGTCGCTCAGATGACCGTTCACCCTATATTTCCTTTGTTTCCTCTCCTCCCATATCCATCTTTTTTTGTTGCTTTTCAATGACTCTGGAAATGCCAGCTGGACCTACAGCTGTGAATACTTCAGATATCCCACAATTCCTAGTCTGACTTGGATTTGGAGGGAGCCGCTGGAGCCTGGAGTCGCTCCCACCACCCCAGATGATTGGCCCTCTGCGCGGGCCAAGAGTCTAACGCGTGTCAGTATCTTCACATCAACACAGCCTGTGAGGCTGAGCGGATTAAGGCTGTTACAAGCTCCTTCTGTATGTGTATACGCAGGCATATGGCTTATGTATTACGCATTCATACACCGAAATACTTGATCTGTCGTCAAGGTGAGCAGATTTATGTGTCTGTCTATACACAGGGTGCTTGTAAGGCTGCATCCACATGTCCAGGATCCGTACAGAAGATCCAGATGTTTTGCTTTGCTAAACACTAAACGTGCCTCCCCTCAGAAACACTCTGTCTTCGTCTGCTTTTTTTAAAACAACCAAATCCAAAATCACTGACGAAAACTGGCATGTGTGTGCCAGACGTGATCAAATGTCACTTCGAAACAGCATCAGGACAGTTCACATAATGTCATCACTAACATCAGTCCAGTACGGCATAAATTAGCATCGTAATAGTCCAAACATGCTGGTACTCATTTTCTAGTCCAATGTGGCAAACCCCATCCATCTGTATCTTCCTGTAAAGTGGATTCAAACAACTGCAAAGAATTATTAGTTAATACTTTTTGTCACACGTCTGCCTCAGGCTAGATTCATCCAAACATGCCTGGCCTGGACAGATAAAGAGACAAAGGGGAAGTCTCTGTCAGACAGTTCATGCAAAGGCTGCTGAAGTGGACCTAAAATATATTGAAACTCATAAATAGGAAAGAGGATGTCTCTGCATTGAGCCAGCACAGCCTTCGTTCTGTGCTGAGGTCAGCACCCTTAACTTTTATGATTTCCACTGCTTTCCTCCTCCTGCCATTTTTTTCAATCTCACGGAGAGTAATGGCTTTCAGATGGCTCAATGAGAGGTGTGTGATCATGAGATATTCATTGTTTACCAAGATAAATGGCGTCCAGAGTAAGTCATGTTATCGTTCCGCTGTTTGCCTCTGGAGCAGATGACACTGATAGTGCTGCCTTGCACTGATAAAGACACAGTCGTAAGTCTTCTCTTTTAAAAGGTTTCTCACAAAGATCAACATAAATGACAGTGACAAGTTGCTTTGAATCTGTCGATGAGTGAAAGGGAGGCCATCACTCAAGGTTTTATCCATATCATCGAACCAGCAACAGGATCATTCACTTCCAGAATCAGGATGATAATGATTGACCGGAATCTGCCCTTTATTCTAAACACTCCACCAATTTTTATACGTCAAACTCAATTGACTGGGGCTCTGGAAGGAGATTTGTCAAGTCTGAAAAAATTACTCATGAGTCATTTGTTGTGTATCTTGGCTGGAGTTGCACTATTGGAATAGTGGTATCCAGTGTTTTTGGAACTTGACCCATCCTGGCCAATAAAAGTCAGGATATCTCAGCTTCCATGGCATCGATTGTGACCATTGTTTTTATACAATCTATTTATATTAAATCACTGCGCTATTCCTTTAATACTCGTAGGGAGAAGTCATTTCAGCTATTACACGGCTATGGCTTCTCTAACTTATTACTGAAATAGTAAGGGTAAGGTTTATTCCTACGTTTGCAAAGACAGTCTCAAAAGAAATATAAACTTTTTTACATCATGCTTTTGGGTAAATGGCCATGATATAAGCAGTATAATCCACTGTACAAAAAACTTAGCTTGCCTGTAGGTTGTATTTGGTTATACTTTAAAATATCATATTTTGACATTTTTACTTTACAATGACCATCTCAGAAACACTGGTGCCCCATGTTCAAAAACATGCCATGAAAGTGCTCCTATTGTAGATAAAACATGATAAAATGCCCTCTAGAGTGCCCTACCAGTGGTGAAGATGGACTAAGTGCCATCTCAGTTGAAATATATATATTTTTGATTATGCTAAAAAAGTAGAATTTAAGACTACACATGAGCAAACGTACACGGTACGATAATCATCAACTTTTATACCTTATACTTTTGTTCCAACTAGATTAACTGTAAGAACTTTCAAAGGTATACAATACTGTAACTACTTAGTGTTTTTGTCTGTGGACTAAAAGGCTATTAAAAGTATTTAGTTATGTTGTCTTCACAATTATTTACAGCTGAAACATGACAAGAAAGTACAGTCGTTAAAGAAGCCAATATTAAAAGGACCTCTGACATCTCGCTGTTTTTAGAGGGTTGGAGTCAAGTAGATGTTGTATTTATTTCTGTCAGGAGAATATTGTGGTCTGTTTGTGCAACCAGATGAGGTGATGGTGAATGAGAGGCCAAAATAAGCACACAGGATCAGTAAAAAGAAAGCAGGGGGCCGAAGTTTACTGGGATCAAGTCTGGAGACTCTGAACAGCGTGTCCTCGGTGAACTTTATTATTATGATCCAATTATGGTTGGATGGAACGGATTTGAATTCATTTTTTAATCTTACTAGCGTTTTCCACAAAGTGATAAATTCATATTTTCATGCGTAGATTTCACAAATTAGCTGTTGAGATCTTTGTAGTTCGATCTCACATTGAACACCACTGTAGCTTTAGTGACACCTACATCATGATATGGATGAGCATCTGCAGTCCTTTTTCTTTGGCCGATACTTACTGTAAAGTCTGAGAGGGTCATATACTTATGAGGTATTGCTGAAGAAACCAAGAGGG
>OMLP01005625.1:4949-15091 GCA_900302685.1 Spondyliosoma cantharus | reverse complement strand
ATAGCAGAGGGGCTATAATTAGCACAGATTCATCAACATATAAAAAAACGGATATCATAATTTGTGTTATGACTAAGTTGCCGTCATCCAGGTGCTTGCTTTGTCCAACCGACGGTCAAGCAGTTCAAGATATTCAATTACATCACATGAGGCAAAGAAAACCAGAACATTACCAAAGATTGAGAAGCTGAAGAAGCTAAGAGAAGCTAGAAATGTTAAACAACTAATCATTTTCCTGTCAACTGGCTGATCAATGAATCGAGTGTCAGAACATCATAAGAAATTACCATCACAACCACAGTCTGAAAACCTGAAGATCTTTTACAATTTATGATATAAAGAAGACAAATTAAGCAAGTGCTCGCAATCAAGAAGCTGGGCTATTTACAAAGGTATTCCCTCTTTATAAATGCATTAAATGGTTAAGGACACATATAATGCTTTTTAAATTGTTTCCCGTCTCCGTCTCACCTGGCATGCAGATGCATTGGAAGTCTCCTATCTGGTCCAGGCAGGTGGCCTCGTTCATACACGGGTTGGACATGCACTCGTTGATGTCCAGCTCACAGCGCGGCCCCACGTAACCCCGCTGGCACTTACACTGGAACGAACCCTTAGTGTTTATACACTTCCCTGCGTGCTCGCATGGGTTGGAACCTGTTTAAACAAATAATTACGTTAACTTTACTCTAGCCGGCCGTCGTGTACGTACAAGACCTAACAAGGAGCAATTTGACTGTTTTGACATGACAATGAGATGATTTGGGTGGTTTAGCGTTGTTTGGCGAAGCCAAACCAAAGCCTCGACTCCCACGTGATTACAGCAATAATACCCTGTGGGTGTTATTTACTGGGATTATGGGCACAATTATGGGCACCAAAGTACCCATAATAACAGGAAAGAATGAGCTCGTATTGTGACTTGTATAAAGGCGTCACGGTGCATGTGTGATGGTTGAAAAGGTTTCTTGACACTAGTTTAGTTAAACATACGTGCCCTCAACGATTCAGATTTGAAACGAGACAATGAGCAGAGAGTTTGCAGGTTTACCCAGTGAGCACTCGTCAACGTCCTGATCGCAGGAAGATCCAAAGTATCCCGACGGGCAGGTACAGAAGTGATTTCCGCTGACGGGGTTGGTGTCACAGTTGGAGCCCTTCTGACAAGGGTTGCTGATGCAGGCATCGTCCAGCTGGCACAGCAGACCTAGAACACAAAACAGAAAAATAGACTATAATACTATAATCACCTAATTTGATTAAAGGGGAACTCCACCAATTTTAGACATGGAAGTGTGTTCAGCTCTTGGGGAGGACTATTGCATGTGTTCAAAAAAACAGTTGTAGCTTTTAGTCGTTTGTTGCTCCAGAGGGAGCTGTGCAATAGCTGATAAACTGCCTCAAGTGATGTCAACCGAATCATCATCAGTTGAGGCTGAAGACTACAAGTTTGAACGTGAAGGTATCCGGAGGTGTGGAGTAAGACAGTGGGCTTGGGGCTCAAACCTCAAAGCTCCATCAACTGCTTCCTGGATAACACACGTGAATCACACACCAAACTGTTAGTAGTTGAGTTGCATTGTGGGTAATGTAGGCACCAGCTTATGACAAGACAGAAGAATTCATCGTATAAGGAAGAAAATATTTCTGGTGCTGCAGCATCGATTTTTATCTCTTTCTTAAAGGGGCTCTGTGAAACTTCTATGTTTTGCTGGAAGCCTGTCGTTTATGTCAGTGGATTACATTTATAACTAATATTAGCTACTGCTGCTCTCTGTTAGCGGAGCGGAGAGGAACACATGGTCGTTGTGACCACTGAGGAAAATCCAACTTGAGTTTTTTTACAAATAAAATCCACAGGCCAGCAGCAATAACCAGCTTAAACAAATCGTCTACAAGCTTGTGTCGGCAACTGAGGAGTTCTCTGTAGCAATCTGCTCACATATGACCAATAAAAAAGTGATTGAAACAAGTAAATTACCACAAATTGTTACATAGAACCCCTTTCCACTGTCCATTGTGAGAATCAAAATTTGTCGAGTGCTTTTTTAAAACTTCATAAGGCTGATTTCATCAACTGTAACTCTGTAACCGATCACTTTTCTACCAGCGCTGTTTTCCCTCCTGTGTAATTATGAGTGCCTCTCATGTGGAGGTAAACCGACTCAGACTGAAAGAGATGTTGATGAATTACAGTATATAATACTACTAAAAATACAAACGGCAAGATGTATTCATTCTGAAACAAAGGTTTGATTTAATTTAGGGAAGATAAAGGAGGATAATAGGATGTCAAGAAACCGCAGCCGAAACCAAAGATCATCAATCATGAATGTCAGCCTCTAATTTGAGTTTTTATTTGTTTATCCTTCACACCCTGAAATAAAATCCCATTTCATCAGAGCCATTATATGTACCAAACTTAGGCAAGTAAGGCTACAGCATTTTCATATAAAACAATTTCTTGTAAATTCAAATAAACTTGTAAATACCTGTGCGCCCATGGGGGCATTCGCAGTAGAATGAAGCTACGCGGTCATGGCAGGTGGATCCCTGGTGGCACGCAGCACTGGCACAGTCATCGATGTTCTCACTGCAGTCGTCCCCGGTCCAGCCGTTCACACACACGCACTGGTAGCTGCCGTAGGTGTTGTGGCACGTGCCGCCATTTTGGCAGGCGTTGGGCATCAGCTGGCACTCGTCAACATCGTCCGTGCAGAGTTGACCTGTGAGAGAGCCAGGGATCAGAGGATTAGTTTACACCCTGAGCACTTGAGGGAAAATAACGTGCGTGTATTGAAACCTCGCTGTACGAACCTGTAAATTCTGGTTTACACTGGCAGTTGTAGGTGTTGACTCCATCTACACATGTCCCTCCATTGTGGCACTCATGACCGGGACAGTCGTCGATATTGTGGTTGCAGTTTTTTCCTGTAAAACCTGAAACAAAGATGTAACACTCTGATGAATTTGCCTTCACTGTTTAATTTTTACTGGCGGGTGCTTCAAGCTGTTCATCTCTCCCCTTCTGAAAACAACCACGCTCCTATTCTACAACAAAGGGAGTGAAACTCTTCGACAGTTAAATGTGGTCAACTGTCTTTTTCCTCCCAAGGAAGAAGGCAGCTGTGCCCTTTTGAGGTCTGTGGCAACATCACCATGTAATAACATCCACTCTACTATACAGTTACACAAGAGGCAACTGCTGGACTGTACATGTGGCATGATGGGTAATGAAAAATGAAAACCAGTACAAGTCCTCGCTGCGACTGCTAGGAGTCTTTTTGGTCACATTCATGAAAAAAAATTAAGGTGTTTCCTCAATGATTGCTTTTGTACTTTTGACTTCATTGCAAACAGCTAGTAAAACCACTGCACTTTCATAGAAATATATTCAACATCAAGTGACAAAATCAAAATCCTTCTCTCTGTTATTTATTGTGTTTCCACTCAGGAAACATGGACATTTCTATAAAACCTTTCAACAGCTTATAATTATAAAAAAAAACAAGAAAGCTTTCTTGATCTTCAAAATCCAACAGTGAAAAAAAAGATTTCTTCGAAACAGCAAACAAGTTCTCAAATGCACTTCCTTTCTCACACAACATCTCTAGGAAGTAAAGGAGGAAGTTCAAACATTGCATTGTTTATGTCCATATTTGCTAGCTTGAGGTCTTCCTCTTCCCCACATATTGTTTTTATACATATCGACTCAATTATTCTCGGTGTATTACCACCATCTGTTGATCGGTTTAACTGCAGAAAAACCATCAGCAGGAATGTGCATCAAGTCATTCACGTGCTTGGGTGGACATAAAATAAAATGCTCACAAAAACACTGCTCAATGATGTTACTCCAAAATCAACTTTAAGGAAGCTTCAGCTTAATGTTTAATGTTAAGTGTGATCTGAGGTATTTTTTTTTTTTGTTATGTCAAGCAGAAGAGACTCGGGATGGGAAGCGGCCACACAAATTCATAGCATGAATTCCTGTATTCAGCGGTCACAGACAAAAACAATCCAAAAGGTAGTCTGTGTGAAGGTGATGAGGTGGCTGGCGGGACTTTAGTCCCAGCAAGCATTGCTTCACTCCGCTATGTGAAAAGGATGTTGTCCTTTGACCATTTCCTTATGATAAGCCCCAATGCCTTCCTGCACTGCCTTGTTCACACACTGTGCACACCGAAGCAGAGGCACACATGTACACTAACACACACACACACAGGACACAACATAGGCAGGAACAGCCCTGCCTTAAATGACATCATCGCCTAACCAGCAGCTAGCAGGCACTGACATTTAAATTCCATCTGAGAGACTTCAGGAACACAGGATCACATTTAGAAATGAAAACCAGAGCTTTTCAGGGGATCGCATGACTAATTTCAGCTTAAAAATTCTGAATCAGACCGACTGGATCGATATTTTACCTTAGCACTGAAACTAAAGTCTTCATAAAAAGAAACTATGTTATGGCCTGAAAACACCTGAAAGCGGAAAAGTGAAATTCATCTGTCTATCTTCTTGAAAAATTTGAATTCATTGAATAAGTACGACATCCCTACCTGGCACACAGGAGCATTCGTAGCTGGTCTCTCCCTTCTGGATGCACGTGCCTCCGTTATGGCAGGGCGACGGGTTGCAGGGCATGTACCTGCTCTCGCAGTACTTGCCCGTGTACTCCGGCGGGCACTTGCATCGGTAGCCGCCGACGTCGTTGATGCACAGCCCGCCGTTCCTGCAGGGCGACGGGCTGGCATCACACTCATTGATGTCTTGTTTGCAGGTCTTGCCGGAGAAGAAGGGCGTGCAGGTGCAGATGTAGTGGGACTCAATGGCCGAGCACAGACCACCGTTGGCACAAGGGTTTGAGGCACAGGGGTCGGCTTGTTGGCACAGTTTACCTGAGGGGAAAGAGAAATGATGTTCTGGTACACGTTGACTTAAAAGCTTAAAGTTTAGTCTAACCCTAACCCTTAAAAAACATAAAGAAAAGCTGAGTTGTAGTTGTTAGAATTCAGTTTTTTCGAGAAGTCCAGATTAATCTTATTTTTAAAAAACCCTTCCATAGTGCAAGTTCATAGGCAGATCTTTATGTTTTCTATCCATAGACACCACCCTCTGTCATAATACTGCTACGTGTTACCTGACCATCCAGGCGGGCAGCGGCACTTGTACGTCTGGAGGCTCTCCAGCTCGCAGGTGCCTCCGTTGTGACACGGCGAGCTGATGCAGACGTTGTTGACGGGCGTCAGGCAGCGGCGGTCGGTGAAGCCCAGTTTGCAGGTGCAGCTGAAATCGACTGTGTTCCCCTTGGTCACGGCGCGACATGTGCCGCCGTTCATGCACGGCGAGGTGGTGCACGGGTCACGAAACTGGCACCTGCTTCCCACATATCCATTCTGGCAACTGAGAAAAAAGACGAGAGGAGTGGTCAGCGACATTTTTTGCAGTCATTGACGGGTGAGGAATAAAAAGAATTGTATCTGAGTTTTGAATGTTTCCCCCTGAATTACATTTTTCTTCTTTAAATGGTGAAAAAAGCTCAAATAACTCAAATTATTGTGCAGCGGACCCCCCTCCCCAACTTCATCAATACCTAGACACGTTATTTTTGTAGATTTTGAAGAACTAAGATTGCATTACTGACTGATTCAATGAACATCTATTAGATATCAACTGACTCTCAGACTACCTCTTTAAGTAATTAATGACTAAACAAGCCACCGCCACCACCATCATGAAGGCAAACAATTCAATAAAGACCCAATAAAATCCTTCTATCAACAAGATATATTGGTCTACTAATAAATGTCCAAGCTTAATTTATTTTCCTCATTTACAATTAGCATTACAAAGAGTAGCCTTGGTCAGAGGGAATTCCCAAACTCTATTTTCATTTTGAGCTCAGCACTGATAAAAGAGTTCACGGGGGTAAAACAACATCTCAGACTAGCAAGGGTCATGTCTTTGTGCAGTACTGTGCCGAAACGTCAGCTGCATGTGTAACAGCCTTAACCAATGGGACTAACTACCCATTTATCTGGAAAGACGGTCCTGCCCTGCTGTTTTTACAACGCGGCAACACGGCCCATGAGAAACTATGCTTTAAACAGGACATCCGTCTCTCCGCCACCCCCCGCGAACAATGTGTTTCGGGGCTCTAAACTGGAGCGGTTGAACAGAGGGAGGAGGGGGACAGATCCCTGTGATGTTTCTCGCAGGTTGCGTCTGAGTCATAAAACGCCGCTGCTCGGACCCCAGCGAACAAGTTCCCAGAGACGGAGAGAGGGAGAGAGAGAGCCGCTACAGATCACAGGGACACATTCACACATTTACAATTACAATCTGCCAATGAGAGGAGCTGAGAGGTGTCCCCTGAGGATATGCACGGCTCAACAAAGAGGCCACACACACAGAGCAGGCACACACTAATACCTACACAGTGTGCAGTCCTTTACACACACACACACACACACACACACACATTACCATTACGCGTGAAGATTACGCACTGGAACTCCGTACGTTCACAATACTGTAGGTGGTCAGGGAAATTAAACTCAGGCTAGATAGTACTGACAATAATTTTAATATCCCATTTATTATTTCAGTAATGTTGCATGAAAATAAACAATCATTACTTTGTTCCAGCATCTTTACATGTTGATGTGTCGACTTGTTTTTTTTTATCCAAAAGTCCAAACACAGTACTTTTTTCACATTGTACAATAATGGGTTTCACCCAAATTACCATTTTTTGGATAACTTATCTTTCTACAACCCCATTTTGTTTTCATTTGACAAAATAAGTCAGATTTCTGAAATACTAAAGGTGAAATTTGTGAGATAGTTGATAGTTCAGTCTGGCAGGCCTGACCTGTTAACCCAAAGCGTCAGTCTTTTGACAACCTGGGAATGAGGCTCAACCAACTCTTTCTAGATTTGATCACTTCTTGCACCTTTAAATGCAGTCTGGACACAAGTTACAAGACTGGTACCACTCTTATGTCTTTATGTTAAATAAGAAGCTACAGACAGCGGCTGTTAGCTTAGCCTAGCATAAGGACTGGAACAGAGGGCAACAGTTACGAAGTCAAAAAGTTTAATTAACACAACATAACAAAAAAGAAAGTATGAATAAGACAAATTGCGGTGTCATGGGCCTTATGTGTGTGGGAATATTTCTTGGCCCGGAGGCAGTCACTTCCTGAATTCACAGGAAGTTAAACTATTCCTTGAAGGTGAGGGTGTGCTGATTTTCTCCCTTAAACTCAACCTAATATGAAAGTGTTTTTGGACTGTTGGAGTGTACCATTTAATGAAATGTACCATTACTTTTCAAAACATGAATATCAGCACCATGTTTTTCATGAGCTTTTCCACAAACAAGACGATCTGTTAGGGAAGGGTTTGATCAGGCATTCAATGCCGACTGGTTAAATCAGAATCAGCTTTATATGTGAACACATACAAGGAATTTGACTATTGACAATTAATTTGAGTTAAAGAATGGTATAAAAATAAATAAGTAAATAAATAAGTACAGTGTTCAGAGGTCCGGACTATTATAAATATATATTTAAGTAAATATATATTATATTATTTACAGTGAGGATTTATGTTGTTCAATTATGTACAGGTAGTATACTGAACATGATAAGACATTATAAGACATCAAACTGTACTACATACACATTTCAGTCAGCACCAAAATGCATTGAGATCCGATACCTAGCCCTGCTTACGGATCTATTCCGACAGCAAACCCGACCACATCGGACATGCTACATTAAACCCTCCCTGCTGCCACATTCCCATATTCATCACCTTCAGAGATTCAATACTGTTGTCAACAACTCTGGGTGGCCACGGAGGCTCGGTCATTGCAAAAACAAAGCATCTACTCAATAGCTGAGGGGATGAGGACAAAAAAAAATCCACGCTATTTGGAATTCTTGTTCCTAATCCGTCCTTTTCCAAAAAGTCGAGACACAAGAAAAGCAGCCATCATGACACCCTTCAGCAGCTCTTCAGGGCTGAAATGTGCTCACTTTGACCCTTTTGTCAGCACTCATTCATCCTGAGGACAAGGCGGCATCTATGCCACAGCGTTTGAGCTGCAAGCCAACATTATGGGGACTTCAAAGCAACGTGCCACCACCTCAATGCTCGGTATTCTTCCCTCCCCGGAGAGGATTTTGCTCCAGCATCAGACAAGGAACGGGAAGAGGATGAATCGGAAGACAGAGAGGGGCACAACCTCTGTCACGATACATGAAAGACTCGGATTCCCTGCACGGAGGATATTAGACAGGAATGCGCAGAAATAAAATTAAAAAAAGTGTCCAGCCTTGTTGCTTTATTAGGGCACAAACTGGAGGGAAAAAAGCTATCAGTGTAATTATCGTTGTTGTTTTAATCTCATAGAGAAACAACACTGTGAATAAAAACATCCTGCAGACATCAAAGGGGTCTTCCCACAACATTATAACCCGCCGTCACTCTCAAATACCTGACCAGAGCCAGCAAGTCTGTTAGCCCTGAGGGGCTGGCAGGACTATGTCCCCAAACATTCCCAGGGGGTCCACTATGTGTGTGTGTGTGTGTGTGTGTAAATGGGGACCGAGCCGTGGCCCCTCTGTGGGGACAGGCGTGTGTTTAGACAGGGTCTCCCTCTCAGTGGGATTAGGCAGCCTTAGGACTGTGGTAAGGAAAAGAAAACATCACATGCTAGGCTGCCTGCTGCATAAACAGTAGTAGTGAGTGGTGGCATGTCGGGGAGCAGAACGCTACCTTGGCTGAGTGTCATTTAGCCCCGGATCGTTGAAGCATTAACGTCAGACAGTGGTGACAGAATCTAAAAGTCAAATAATTAAATGCAAATAATAATAATAATAATAAAAAAATCCCTAGTCAAGTTAATTATTAAGTTCAAAGTCAAGCAATTATAAAGCTCAAAATCACTCTTTTCTTTTTTAATCTGCATCTTATAACTCTATCGTTAGACGCTTCGTTTAGAATAAAGAAATACCCCCCAAAAACGTCAACAATAGAGACAGATTCAGAGAGAAACATATTCTTCGATATCCAGGATCAATATAGGTCCTGATACTGACTGGATTCACTGGAGCTGGATCAATCAGACTGACTCGAAGTGAGTTTTTTTTTGCGGGAGACATTGTGTTGCATCAAAAAAGAGGCAAAAACTGATTATGACCTAGTACTTCAACTCTTCTATAGTGTTAGTCTCAAAATCTGCACATAAAATATAAAGATTCTGAGTGTGCACATGACGTGAGTGTACATTAGAAAAAAAAGGAACAAACGCAGGCTCGACTGTAACGCCGTGCACAAAACTGCTCAATAATTGTTTGCTTGTCAAGAGGACTTTTGAGACTATAGAGGCAGGGATGGAATAGACAGTGGCTGATGTCCTCCCCTTCTGCCCTCAGCTCGTCCTTCATGGGAAATTCTTACTAAAGTTTCGATGCCCAACAAAGGTATTCGGGGCGGCTCGAATTAGACAATTCCTTACCTATAATACTGTCTTACTGAGTTCCACACAGTGAGGCAGCTGTAACAAGTCTTTGAAATTTGTGAAAAAGACAGCAGTGGCATCTGATCAGTAGTCAGGATTATGAATCGAGGAATAAGTCAGGGAACAGTCAGATCTTTACACAGAGCATGATATTCAACATATACTTCAGTCTACGCTGTGTTTGTTACACGTTATTTGTATTTTTACATTTTTGTATATCGTGTTTTTAAGGCTTTCACTTTTAAACATATTTGTGTGTTTGCTAATGTTTCTTACTTGGTCTTTTTTCTTTTTATGCAAACCCCAGCTGATCTGTGATCATTCATAAAGGAAAACCTCAACAACAGTCCTGCAAAGACCTGCTGCTGTTTTTAGTGGGTGTCGGCGGAGAGAAGCAGCAGATCCGGCTGCGAGAAGGCCAGTCAGTCCAGTTTAAGTCCCAGCGGTGGCGGGTGCTGGGGTCGTGAGGCGCCACACGAGCTCGCTGGAAAAAGGCCGCAGGGAGCAGGTGCGCATGTTAATGAGGAGACAACAGCTGCTGCCCCGGCCATTCAGCCCCTCCTCCCTCCTCCTCCTCCTCCTCCTCCCTCCTCCCTCCTCC
>OMLP01005619.1:13929-25537 GCA_900302685.1 Spondyliosoma cantharus | reverse complement strand
ATTCAGATTTAAAAAATAAATAAATTAAGGATTTCAATCTAGATCAGTTTCCTCAACCAGAGCAACTCCAGGATCAAACCCACAACCTTAAATCTTGAAGGCGGCTTCTCTACACACTGAGGTACTCAGTGACAACATCTGCAGCTTATTTTGAAGGAATTGATTTGACACAAGCTCAAAGGTAAAAATAATATGAAGAGAGTTTATTCATTTCGAAGGTGATTTTGAGGTGAGATGTCTCCACATTGCTGCAGTGAAATGTAACCAAATGTGTACCTGTGATAGAGTAAGACATCAGGAAGAAGATGGAAGAACTAACCTATGAAGGAATTAGTTTGGTTAAAGGTCAAACTCAGAATAACATATCGATCTTTTGACTTGGTTTGACCATAAAGTCAAAATTCAAGAAATTCAAGTACAA
This sequence comes from Spondyliosoma cantharus, assembly GCA_900302685.1. NCBI lineage: Eukaryota > Metazoa > Chordata > Actinopteri > Spariformes > Sparidae > Spondyliosoma > Spondyliosoma cantharus. The sequence goes on along the minus strand of OMLP01005619.1, from coordinate 25,116 downwards.
TATTTCCGGATTTGATGCATGAAAGGAGATGACATTTGGAGTTACCGACCACAACAACTATCAACAACCAACAAAAAATTAAAATGAAATAAAAGCCCACCCCTATAAAAACAAAAAAACGAGAAACAAACACAGCAGACTCCCGACAGAGCGAAGAGAGTGTTTTATTGTGAAATTTCAACAAACAGGTACAGTGGAAATAATTGGGTTTAATACTATTAAGGAGAACATCAGAGTAAACAATCACTTGGATTCGTCCGATAAACGATCGGTACAATAAACTTACACCAGATTAAACATGAGGAAAATGTTCAGTCTTCATAAAGAACACATATCAGCAAAAGCACGTAGGCTGTATGTATCTTTTAGGACCTTCACTTTACTCCAGGACCATGCTTACCCTATTTACTCTAGTTCAGGCGCAACGAAAATTTGACAGCAGCTGACAGGGGGATCACTGAGGGCGACACACAACACTACACAACACAACGGTCAGCCTGGAGGGACAAAATTCACGATATTCGCGAATTTATGAAAGTTCAACAAGCTTTCTGTTGAAAAGTCAAGCCACGATTCAAGATGTTTCATTGCTGTCCAATCAAACATTTAACGACAAATAAGTGCGAATCGCTTCAAAACACCCAGTTCGCTTTACATAGCGAAATCTGATAGGACGGGTGACTTTGTGCTGCATTCAGGTGCACCTCGGAACTTCAAACTCGAACTCCAAAATAGGGCTCGCGTTCATTGTGAATTTAGCAATTTAATACAATCAAAAATGAGAATTTAAAAAAAAAGGAAAAACAAGTAGTTGTACATGAAGAATAAATGTTCTTACTTGAGACATAGTCCGATCACTTTACATATGGACAGCTCAGATACCGCAAATGTATCGATTTACAGCTGTACGTAAACGCATCATTTGCTCCAGCAGTTGCCTGGCAACTCCCGGCAGCGTGTTGCCATGACAAACATTTGTTTGACAGCAAGCTAGCTAGTTGAACTTCTCTGTCGTCTTCTAAAATGTCTCAAGTCATGCATCCACCAGAGAGCGGCTACAGTCTTGTGCCAAGGGAGGATTTTCATCCTGAAAAACCGCCAAGGTGACGTTACTTGAAGAGCAGTTCTACCCTTATTTTCTTACGTGTTTTAGGTCAAATTTACCTAGATTCACTAGCTATGTTAGCTAGATAGATAGTCAGGAGAAGCTAACTAAGGTTTAATTGTATAAAGTTGTCAAAACAACATAGTTAGCTAGACATATAAAATATATGTTTGTTAGCATAAAGCAAACCAGGAAAGAATTAGCTTATTTTGGCTAATAGTCCAACGTTTGGCTTCATTTCAGAAATAAATTAATAAGAAATAAGAATAATATTATTGTGGTTTAATGATTCAAATGTCTCTCTGAATTATGCACAAATTGCATTTTGTTTTGGCTTGTTGAGGTGAAGAGTAGGACCAATTAAAAATATGGACGTGCTTATGTATAATTGTGCTCAAATAACTGAGTATATGTTCTGTGATCTGTTTAAAATGAATGAGAGAGCTTCCATTTTGTTACGCAACACTGTTTTTGTATAATGACCAATGAATTACCTTGTATCCTGTGAGCAAAGGAAAGTAATCAGAAGTTTACCTTCAGTAATTATGTATTTATTAAGATCCTCAGATACCACTACCGAGGTAGAAGCTATTGATTCTGGGGTCCACACAATTAAAAAGAAATTACATCACACTACCAAACAATTAAAAAGCACCAGGGAACAAAACAAATAAACAACAGGGTGAAAAAATGAATTAACAAAACAAAAAATGCTAATGACAACAGTACCCACACAAAGCCCTTTATTACTATTTAGATATGTAATGTCTGATTGTAATTTATTCCACATTTTCATCCCTCTGAACATTAGACGTTACGCTGCCTTGCATTTGTTTGTGTGACAGGAACCTCTTCGATGCATGTTTGGTATTGAAGCTATGGCCATTGCTACTATATGGTGTTGGAGTACAAAACATTCAGGATTTTAGATAAATGCTCCATCTTATTTAAAATGAATGACTGAAGTGAAATGACCGTTTTCATGTTGCATCTTCAGGTACATATCCAAGCATAGGCCGGCGGTCGTTCTTGAACACAAGTCAACGAAGGATGCAATGAGGACGATGGGACCCGCAAAGGTTGAGGTGCCGCTCCCTGACAAATACCTCAAGAAGCATTCAAAAGAGCCCAAATTACCTGAAAGTGAGTTCTCCTGCAGAGCATTTGACCAGCGCGTGGGTGCGATTTTGCTCTGCGACTGTCATTTATGTTCATATTTACCGTACGTCCTTTTAGAGACACAGTATTCAAAAGAGGCTCGTAGATCCTGTACCGCGAGGAAACCAGCTGTTCCTGCGAGGACAGACATCCCAATTATGGGCCTTCAAACGAAGAGAGACTTTATAAAGACCACTACAGCTGTGACGATGAAGCCCAAGCCTACCAGCGTGGACTCCAGAAACGGACACAAGCAGGTGCTTGAGAATTCAGGACTTGTTCCGAAGTACATCAAGAAAAAGGTATTTTCTTCGACAACACTACACACAAAGAAAGATTTAGACATATTTTGCTTAATTGTTGCATTTGTTTGAGAATATATCCCCCCTCTGTGTTAATCCATCCCTGGGCCCTGATTTTAATGTTTTAATCGGCCCCGCTGTGAACACACTGTCTAAGGTTTCCCAGTGTCTGTTTGCAGGATTATGGAGAGGTACCTGAGTACCTGCAGCAGCGCAATGAAGAGGAGCAGAGAGCTCAGGAGGCGTACGACAGCTGTGTGAAAGAGCAGAGGGAGCAGGGAGCCATGAAACACCTGTCTGACGAGGAGCGACACGCCGTCCTGGAGGTACTCCAACACATTGCTGCACCACGGCAGTTCTATCCCTAAAACCAGCGGGAGGGTCTCACAGACATCTGGGACCACTGCAGCAGTGCAGGAAATGATTTTGATGATTTCATGTCTTTTGTGTTTTTTTTTAAAGTCAGTCTTTTAGGTAAACAAACAGCTGGCTTTAATGCAAAAGTGATGGGTTTCCCTGTGTCGATCCTCTGCCCAGGGCCTGAAGAAGAACTGGGGTGAGCTGCACCATGAGTACCAGGGCCTTTCACTCGTCACAGACACCTTGTCAAAGAAGGCCCGCAAGGAGCGCCTGGAAGCGGCGCTGAAGCAGCTGGAGACCGACATCAACCGCCTCGAGAGGTTCAAGACCGTCTACATACCCACTATATAGGACTTTAAACAGAACCACTGATCAGATACACTGCGCTGTTTGTCTTGAGACTGCCACCTTAACTTCAAATATCACATGGGCTTGAGTAAAATAAAATTCAGCATTTATATTCTCATGATGTGTCGGTTTACTTCAATTCAAACTTCGACTCAATCTTTAGTGCAGACTCAAGAAGACACAACAGAATCACGATGAAGATCTACCTTATAGTTATGACTTTTAATCTCATACTCTCTCATATTTTACCCTTTTTGATTTTTAACCTTTTTCTCACAATTTTAATGTTTTGTCTCAACTTCAACTTTTTATCCCGTAATTTTTATCTTTCTAATTCAGAATTTTGATTTCTCATCTCATAATCCTGACTTTTGACTCGTGGTTTTGATTCACTGTTTCATAATTAGGACATACCATGGTAATATTGTGTTCATCAACGCCTTGTTTTCATCTTGTTTTTTCTTTAACTGGCAGAAATGGTCGTCCATAACGAACACGGGGTTACCAAAATAATTATTACCGTCTGCAGACACTCTAAACTCATGAGGTTTTTTAGTCATATGGCAAAAATGCTTTCGCAGTGATGCCCTCGCTCAAATATAATGCGATTTTAAAGTGAAATTTGTAATTTAACGCTTCTGTGAGTGGAGCTTTTGTTCGAGAAGGTCAGTTTTGAGCTCCAGATAATGACACACAGTTATTTCTTTATTTCAACCTTTATCACCTGTCCTGTAATCACAAACTCCTTTGAGTTTTTAAACAGCAGGTTATGAAAACATCCTTTAAAATCATTTTCTTTCTGACTTAATAACTGAATCCAAGTATTTGTGGTTCATTTTTCTCATTCTCCCCCAGCGGCTTGTGATGCGGCTGCCACAGGCCAGCATTGCATCACATGAAGCTGATTATCCCTGTAATTCTTCCCTGACTAACACAACGCTGTCCTTATACGCAAATGACTCGAGCGTGATCCCACAAGCACATGTGGCCGGGCCAGGAGTCCCTCTGGATGTCTTTCAGTTTTCTTACGTTGCTCTTTGTTTTTGTGAATGGTCTCTGGAAGGACAGGAAACACAAACACAACGCAGTAAGTACGACTTTGGTGATCACAGACTACAAATGTTTCAGAGGAAGATGGAAGGCTTTTGATTATTTGTTTAAGTGTATGTTCAGTAAACTGTTCATGTGTATTTCCGCTGATAACAGTATCCCATCCTGAAAAATGGACAACACAGGAGTCAAAAGAGGAATTGTGGTATGTTCAATGCAAATATCCTGCCAGCTATTCCAATGCTGAATTCAGAAATCTTCGGGTCACATTTTTATAATCCAACATGAACACAGAATGATTCTTTTGTGTAATTATTAGCTCAGCTATTACAGCTGTGGTGAGAAGATAACGTGTTTGTTCTCTGAAGGAATTCCTTGAAGTCATCATTTGATTAATTTAACAGTGAGCAGCTTTTAAAGAACCTTCAAGGTTTTTGTTTGTTATGAACCTAGAAGACAAATAAGGAGTCAATAGCTGTAGTGATGCTTGTGTATGCCCCCTATACATATAATCAATCTTTATTTCTGCAGTTCCAAAATTATACTTGCCGTCATTTCTAGTCACACGAAAGGTACCAAACTGCTATGTTCTGTTCCCAGCTGCTTTGAATTTTAAGGTTTTTAAGGTGCAATATGTACGAATTTTGGAAAGTGAAGGAATAACATTTTTTTTTTTTACATTATGACGTCTGTGTTGAGTTGCAAAGCGTCTTTAGCATTCTAACCAGCTAAGCCCCGTCCTGTCCCGGTTGCTAGCTCCGGTGCTAGCGATAGCAAACACCAACCAACACTCCCTCTGTCCATCCACTGCTAGCTTCACGGCTAACTGAGCTAACTAGCTAACAGCCGCTACAGTTTGCAGCAGTTGGCAATTCTTGAATATTGCACCTTTAAGATTAGCAGGTTTTGAAATGACTTCCTTCAGCAACATTTCAAATAGTTGTGCAAAGAAATGCCCGATTATATTTCACTTAGACTTTGCAAAGCCATCAGCTAGTCCTTAAACAGGATTTATTGATCCTAGAGGGGGGAAATGAGTTATGTTACAGGTGCTTCTTTTCTAGTAGAAATATCACAATGAACAGAAATGATAAGAAACATTTTAAATAGAGACTAGATCATAAAAATAAGATGAAATAAAAAAAATATTTAGAATCAAATGTAAATAATATAAGAATATTTGCATTTAACTATTATATGTGACAACCTAATATTAATCTGTCTGTCGTAGATAAAAGATGACTGGCCAGGATACAGTCTGGACCTGTTCACCTACCCTGAACACTACCATGAAGACATAGAGACTGTTTATATTCCACATGGAGTCATCATGAACAGGTAAAACACATTCTTACAAACACACCTGCCAAGCTTTTTAAAAATGACTTCCTGCTCATTTGTATTCGTCCCGATGCGATGTCCCCGTCAGGATCGAGCGCATGGCTCACTACATCATGGACGACTTCGGGGACAGCAACATCATGGTGCTGTGCGTCCTGAAGGGAGGCTACAAGTTCTGCTCGGACCTGGTGGAGTTCATCAAGGTGCTCGGCCGCAACTCCAACAAGTACCTGGAGACCCGGGTGGAGTTCATCCGCCTGAAGAGCTACCTGGTGGGTGCACTAACACAGTGCCACACACAGTGGCTTTAATGTTTTTCTCAGAGATTACTGCAGATCAGATATTAACTGCCGGACCTGCAACATTTGTTTTAGTGGCACCCTGGTGTCTTGAGTGTTTCAGGGACAAGTCATGACTTACAGGGTCCCCTGTTGCAAATTTCTAAAAAGAAAAAGGCCCCAAAAATCATTTATTCGACTCTTTCCTTTCTTTGAGACCATTATTCAGTGTTGAGACGATTAGTCAATCTTTTCATAAATCATTTATAGTGAAAATGCCAAATTTTCCTTATTTCCAGCCTCTTAAGTGCGCATTGTATTGTATTTCTCACATATATTCCCACGGTGGATTGAATATCTTTTGAGTGTTGGACCGCTGGGTTGACATTTTAACAGCAAAATGTAAAAATCTAAATCAGGACTGTCCAGCCCGTGAGACAAAGTCGGCCTGCTATTAGGTTATATTTGGCCTGTCAATGTGTAAAAAAGTTACCAATCGATTGAGACAAATGATGACATACATTGCTGGCTTATTTTTGTAAGGTAAAAATGCTCTTTAAATACGTAGGATCCCTAATTATTCATTATGTTTAAGAAGCTGAGCCTGACAGGAAGAGCTGCACGATCGACTATTTTGAGAATTGATTGATTGTCTTGGTCATTTAATAAGTGAAAATGCCAGTGCTCAGTTTTATGTCACAGCGGATCTTTGTGTTTTGGACTATTGGATGACCAATACATGCAATTTGAGGAATTCATATTGGGCTTTTGGAATTTGAATCATTATTTTTGGGCATTTGATAGATTAAATATTTGAAAGATTAATGATAATTGAAATAATCCTTAGTTACACCCCTTCCTTCATGCACCAAAGTTGCCTTTTTTCCATCCCATGCGTGAAGGTAAAGCTTGCACCTGCATCCACCAGATGTCACTGTTGGTCACGTTTAGCAAAGAGAGCGCTCATCCAGTTCAGGACACCTCAAGGACGACTGATGGTGGAGCGACCGCAGAGCTCAGGTCATGAAAACACGCGACTGTTAATTGGAGCTGCTGCTGCCAAGAGAAACAGGCCCACGACACCGTCTAAACACCTGGAACGTATAAACCGAGGAATTAGCCGTGGAAATGATGTAGTGATGATTACAATGACATCGCTTTGCAATTGTCGACACAGTCACTTATTATTCTTGAGTGTGTTTTGGCACAGAGCTCATCCAGAATGTTTCTGATTTACATTTCTCTGCATGTGGTCGCATTCCTGCTCTCTCTCTGCAGCACAAACTATTTGTACTTTAAGAATCGGCTTTCACATGTGCTTAAGTAGCTATAAAGACAGCCTAAATTGATTCATAGATTGTTTTTTGGGGTTTTTTGGCTTGTTGGATCAGTTAAACCACACTGAGGACAGACTGAAACGTCTGAAGTCTTCTTTAAGGCCAACAACAAACAAAATGAGATTTTTACTACTTTACAGAATAAAATGAATTCAACTTTATTCACCCCTGTGAGGACAATTGTATGCCGCCGCTTGCATTCCAGATCAACGTATAAAACACACAATGCACAACACAATGCATTGATAGAAAAAATCTATACTTTTTCATTGATAGACGTAGAAAAAGATACTGAAAGAATCTGTCCAAGAATATAGAAAAGGTATATGATGAGGCTCCTTAAAAGAAAACTATAAATAACCTCATAATTAAAACATTTTTTGGCTACAAACAACATGGTGACAAGCAGCAGCCGTCGTTGTTACTACACCAGACGACAGTGTGTGAGTGATGACGCTGCTAGTTAGCCGGTCTGACTGGTCATGACGGAGTCACGTGACCTGCCCCCAGGGACGGGATTCTGTCCAAGTCAGTGCCCCTCTTATCCAAGTGATGCATCTGTAGCCGGCCGACTCTAAACTTCAAAGCTGTCGCTCTTCAAAGCTTTGTGCTGAGCCTCCTGCAGGCGCGGAGACAATATTTTACGTTCGGTGCGAAATGAGTCTCCCTTTGTGAGTTCGGCTTGCGTTAATGCCGCAGACAGTAGAGCCGAATTATTGAGAGAGAGAGAGAGAGAGAACGTATGGAACTCTGTGTCTTTATTGTGAAGAACAAATCTCGTTTTTGTACAAACAATCCATTCTGAGGAATGAGAAAAAAGTGCGAGCAATCAGAAATGATGCGGTAAAGAAGCGCAAAGCTGAACAAAATCGTTTTATGTTCCGATTCATCTTCCCTTTTTTCGTCTTCTCCTCCCCAGAATGACCAATCAACGGAGGAGCTGCACATCATAGGAAGCAGAGATCTGTCTTTCCTGCGTGGAAAGGTGTGTGTAAATAAAGCTTCCTTTGGACCTTGTTAAGTCCTCTTTGTCAGTATATGATTGTTTTTTTAAAGAGAGACTGCCTCGGCCTCAAGATGGAGCTGTCAGACAAACCCTCAGGAGGTGAGGACTTTTACACAGGTGAACAAAAGAGTTTTCTTCTGAGAATACAAAGCATTTTTTAGCATAAAGTTTAGGGTTTTTTTTGGTCTTTTTTTTTATAGTTGCTGCTGTTTTGATTGTGTCTTATTGCTCCAAACTCTCCCTTAGACCAGAACACACCCTTTAAAGATTCCTCTTCATAACCGTCCTCACCCGAACACAAAAGAAGAATGCTGCAAGTTCATTTCATCAAGTAGGACAGTTCGAGTACATTTCCCAAGTGTACTTTATAAGACTTACACAAGATATAGTGAGCACACTAATATCAATGTACTAGTCATATTCCTGCAAGCAGAGGTGGCAGAAGTCCACACCTTCCTTACTCAAGTAGAAGTTCAGATACTTGTATAAAAAAAAGACTGATAAAACTTCTTTACTCAAGTAAAAGTTAAAAAGTACAGGCTCTGAAATGTACTCACGTCATGGTCATATAGTTTAAAGACTAACTAACTTAAAGGTAGAATCAGTAGAGCTTGTCTGAGCTGCTCGTAAACGCACCGCAAAGATAGTTTATCGTTGAGTCTCATGCCCGGGACGTCAAATACTGACATTTTGGGTTGGTAAAGCATCCTGAGCAGCAACAGAGTGAGAAAAATAAGAAAATCCAGGCAGAGGGCTGCAGATACGAGACACTAACGCACCCTTTCTCCCCATTCCAGCCTCCCGCTCTGCCCGTTTCCGCCGTCTTACGTCTTTTATGCCGTTATGTCGTCGGGAATTAGCTTGTTTTTAAAATGCAAGGAGAAGAAAGTACAGATGTTTGTGTAGTTAAATGTAGGGAGACAAAGTCAAAAGTTAAAAATAAAGTACAGATCCTTGAAAAATCTACTCGGAAGAGTACCACTTCAACACTTGTTTGGACGAGATGTGCCCAGTATATCAAGTAAACTCAAAGCATACCCTCTTGTTTTCAGCTAAAAGAAGTCTACCACACTTGATTAAACTTCTTTTTTTTTTTCTAAGGGGCCTTTCAGCAAAACAAATGTTCCCACAAAGCAGATTTACTGACTGTTGAGCTCCGGCGCAGACAACTGGGGAGTCTGTGGAGCGCACGGGATCACGAGGAACGATCTGTCCTCGTTCTCTGAGATAGGCGCAACCTTACTCAGCTGAATGGGAGCACAAATATGCCCACACGCGTTCGCCTCAAAAAAGACTGATGTTGAATTCCCTCGACTGAGATGTCAGAATGTGCTGTAGCTAAGATGCATTTTCTTCCGTGGGTATTAAAGGTCAGCGGGGGGGGCTGACCACCACCTCGCACAGAAAACATGAATCATCCACTTTGTGTTACCGGAGTCGACGCTCTTGTTACAATCCTTCCTTCCAACTATCAAATCTCCCACGAGGCATCAGAAATGCTGCTGAGTCACAGCTCCAGGTAGATTACGAGCGCGGTGCGACTGACACTTTCTGCCGATGTTGACGATGTAACGACAGCGCTGACACGGTGAATGTTTTGGTTTCTTACCCAGAATCTGTAGCCCTCGGGTGTCTTAATCCGAAGTCTTATTATGCTAATCCGAGTCGCCGCTGTTTGAATGTAGCGCAGCTTTAAATGTGAAATAGCTGCTGAACTTCTGGAGGAGGAACTATTGCGGCGTGGTTGAAATACCTGCGCTGAGAGCAAAAGATTTAGTGAACGTTTGAGGCTCATAAGACAAACAGTCCCCCGTTACAACATCAAGTTTCCAACCAAATGACCAGAATAATCTTTACAGACATTTTTTTAGTTCTTTATGTTGAAGCCTGTTTCTTTAGGTTCAGTTTCTTTAGGTTCACACTGTGCTAGGTGGGTTAGGTTTAGGTTTAGGCACAAAAGCCACCTGGTTGGGGTTAAGAAGAGATAGTGTTTTGTCTCCTTAATAACAGATAACAGAAATAATCCTGATGTCTCCTCAGAAATTGGTACCACAAACACGACCGGAAAACGTCCCGACTTCTCGTTGAATTTATCCGGTTATGTCTCATTAAAAATATCTGGTTTTCTGACCACTAGCAAAGCTGGAAAATGCCCCTATGTCTCACCAAATGTATTTGGTTTTGTTGACTCGGACATGGCTGGAATTTGTCCTGTTGTCTGCTAAATGATATCCAGTAACACGGCTTGTAAATGTCCCGGGATCTCATGTAAAGTATCTGGTTTTGTCGCCACAAACACAACCGGACATCTCGTTAAAAGTATCCTGTTTTGTTGGCAGTAACATGGCAGAAATTGTGCCAACATCTTGTAAAATAGATCCCTTTTTTGGGGCCGTAACACAGCTGGAAATGACCTGATGTCTCGTCGAAAATATCTGGTTTTGTTGTCGCAAACGCTGCTGCAAATGTCCGTAGATCTTGTATATGATATCTGGTTTTGTTGCCTGTCTTTCTAAAACTATCACCAACAAGTACTTTTAGAGCATTTTGGTCGGTACCTAGTTTGATTATCGCCAAAGCTTTTTTAAAAAAAAAAAAATTCGCCAGCGTCAGGATTGATTGTTTGAGCTTCAGGATTCACACGACCCCGTGAGAACTACACATCCCCAAACAGTCGAATAACTGTCGGTTCACAGTTGGCTGTACAGTATGTTTACACTTTAGTCGTGTTTGAGTTCATTTACACGTCCTCGTCGACTCTCTCTTCAGTGTTGTGTAACAGTGTTCAGGTGTGGACTGGGAACATTGGCCGGCTGCCTGCATTCTCTCCGATCGCTCTCCCCAAACCATAGATACTCTCCAGCGGGCTCACAAAGAGCCCCATACACCCGGCAAAGGGAAC
>OMLP01005618.1:4088-43168 GCA_900302685.1 Spondyliosoma cantharus | reverse complement strand
CAAAAAAATTTTAATTTTTTTTTTTTTTTAGTTTATTTTTTTTTTTTTTTTTTTTTTTTTTTTTTTTTTTTTTTTTTGCCATATCACATTTATGCGTTGCTATGGGAAACGGGACCACAAGTCCATCAGAAAGTATTTAATATCTATTCTCTTATACGTTTAACTTTTATTTCCTTTTATTTTGGTAACTTATTATGTCATCATTTCATTAGTTATTTAATTTAAGACATTTTTGGCAATAAAATGGGGTGTTGTGAAGTTTACTGGATGTGCCTGCTTATCAGGGGAGCCATGCCTGCCGACGGCGTGTGCACAGTGCTTCCATTTAAGCTTTGGGACTGAAAACTGTGGAATCTCCCTAATCACTGAAACTAAATTATGGGTCTATTGTATCGCTGCCTATAATGTAACCATAGAAAATTACACTAATATTTTGTAACTAATTTATGTAGGTTGACAAATGAATTCTAATCACTGACAAATTGAATATTTTATTAAGAAATCGAAATGAGTAATTTTCAATCCGGGACAACCTTTGTAATATATGAATTATAGAGAAATGTTATACTTATGAAGGTGATCGCTCTCTAGCATTCTGAAGTATTTTTCATAGGCAGTCTTATGGTTTGATATTTTAGCAAAATGCCACTAAAAAAAAGTAAGTAAATTGCAAAGATCAATTTGATTGTATTCTGAATTTTTTGGAAGTCTGTGACTTGGGTTGCATTATGTTATAAATGACACATGTAAAGGGGTTTTTGTGGATAAGAACTGCATATATTATACAATTCCTATCGCACACAAACCCTGAAAAATTGAAGAGTTGCCTCGTTAATTAAAGAACAAGACCTTTCGAAGGTGATTCTGCTGTCACCTATGTGAGGACACTAGAGAGTTGATGTACATATCTCACCCTTTCTACAGCTGTTTCAACAGCCTTTCTGGACCCTTTAGAAATTATGCATGCAGGTCCTGTTTGTTAAAACTTGTTCTGATTAATTGTATACTTTGAAAAGTGCCGAGTGCACATTGGAAATGTATTATTCGCTTTTTGCCTTTTTGATTACTTTGAAAATCCATCCGATATATGTTCATACGCCATGAAGAGGGCACTGATTTTTGCAAGCAAAACATCTGTTTCTCTTGTACAAAAACATCAATTCTCATGAAGAAATGGCAACAGTGAGTGTTTATCAATGTAATGTATTACAGTACAGCTTTTTTAAATTTTATTTTCAAAGAAACGTGTCTTACTTTTTGCCTTTTGTGTTGTACATATTTCTGCTTGAATGGTCCTGCAGAGCAAACAAAGCTGCTTTATTTTTTACATATTCACACTTTAACCTGCTGTTCAAAAAAACAGTTTCTTTCATCTTAGCCATTTTGACAGCCTGTCCCTCCAAATAATAATAAAAAAAAAAACATTTTCTAAATGCTTGACTCTGTTGTTTGTCACATCCTAATTTGTTATTATTATATATTTTTTTCAAAAGATCTTGAACGTTAAAATTAAAAGTCTCCGCCAACAGAAGCTCTTCTCTCCCACAGAAAACACCGCTCCTGAACACCTTGTCAGTAGTTAATTCCACCCTTAATTCCATGACTTTGTGTCATCATACTACTTCACTGTATTACATATGATTTATGCCGAGCATCTTGTTTGGCAAATTTTAATTAATTCTGCTCAGCTTCTTTGGTGGTGTCATAAGCAGTGCTGGCTCAGGCTTGTGTGAGCTGACCAATCAGAAGATACTGAGTATTCACTAGGGGGACCTAAAACAACTGCTATTCGCAACAAAGGGCGAACATAGTGCTGTGGCAGTGGACAGAATGAGAAAACAGATGTGTGTTTTGAGTATTAAAGATGCAATATGTAAAAATTTTAGTCTTAAAAAATCCCATATCAGCTACAATTATAAACTGAATGTTGTGAAAAAGGGGTTTCAACATTATGACGTCGATGTATAGCGTTGCAGTGATATCTACTGAAGTTAGCATGCTAATAAGCTAGGCCCGGTCTGTTCTTCCAGGCCAGACCAATACTGCACAGCTAACTGAGCTAACTAGCTAACAGCAGGTACAGTTAGCACCCTTTAGCAGTTACTCTGGTGATACACAGCCCCTTATTAATTTGGGAGTATGAATTCAAGAGGTGGCCAGCTCTTACATATTGCAGCTTTAAATGACACCCATTCTAGTATAAATATGTCTCCTTTAAAGGGAACTTTGTGCTGCGTAATAAACTTGAAGCTTAAGTACAGGGCAGAGGATAAGCAAATATGCCCACACAGATGCTTTCTTTGATTTGCATATTTTATGTCTAGGCTTGTTAACTGCAAACATTTCCAATGGTTTCATGTTTTAACCCAATACAATCATTATATTTTCTCTAGTGTTAAATGCAGCAAATGTCCCCGCGCACATGCAGGGGTTTTCTTTTTGTTTTGTTTTTTTTGTCTAAACCACAGGAATCCAACTGTGGTTTCTGGTCTCCATGGTTAAGAGAAAAACACTTGATGTGATGTCATGCTGTAGTCTCCTGACTACCACTACACACATATGCCCAGAATTCCCAGACGGGCCAGCGGTGACTACATATAGCTCACATTTGGCCACCGTTAAGAAAATGTGGTTCTTGTTAAGTTTTTAGGTGGATGTGATTCTGACATTAAAGGGGGTTTACCTCAGTGCCACAATGCCACTTAAGCCTTTATAGTCTAATAGAAGTCCCGTCCCTTTGGTCTTTGGTTTGAAGCATCCTGAGGAATTTTCCATCCACTGGGGTCACAGCCTGAGAGGTCAGAGGATCAGGAATGTCACCATGCCTACCTTTGACCCTTGCTACCCTTTTTTTCCCCCTTCATTTTAAGACTAAATGTAGGCAACACCACAAAATGCATCCAATGTGCAAAACATTTCTGAGACTGTGAGAAAGTACAAGAGTGTCAAGCGGCACATGAAAGCCTGAGAGGAGTCAGGCTGGTGTTTATGCTAAACATGAACCACTATCGCCACCTTCTGGCCCAACGTAGGAATACAAGTAGGCATTTACTGCATGTAACACACCAATGAGTGAGATGCATAGTCATTTTATTTGACTGGTTCCATTTGACAGATTGGACGAGTTTACAAAACCTGAAATAAAACGTACAAAGAAATAAAAGTCAGGCAGTTAAAATATACAGATATGGTGACATTCTGAGAAACACATCGTGCAGACTCACTGAATAGATCCAGTCTTGGAAGGAAGAGACTCTGGTGAAGACAGTGGGTTTGGTCACTTGGTTGCACATGCCTTGAGGGCCGTAGCTGACAACACCGTGGACTCTCCAGGCTCCGTTAGTGTAACAGTTCAGGGGACCTCCAGAGTCGCCCTGGGACAGAAGAGACACGAGTACTGCTTTGTGGTATTGCTGCTTTACCTTAAGTACAAGATCTGAGTACTTATTCCACATCTAGCCGCTTGCTGCCGGGTCACAGATAATACCCTTTGACTCACCTATAGATCACTTTAAAAGGTGCAATATGTCAAAGTTTGCCATCTTTTGATGGCAAACTTCATACAAATAATGGCAGCATATCACCAGATGAACTGCTTACTGCAGCTTGCTGTAGTTAGCCAGTGAGCTCATACGCTGCTCACATTTGGTTTTCACCATCCGTCCTGAGTGATCCGACCATGAGTGGACGGATGTCACCTGCGTCTCAAGTGACCCCTTGTGATCGTATCTCACTTTCCCGCTCTATATGCAAATGTGCATCTACATCACTGTCACAAACGCATACAACGTTGTTTACACAAACAAATAAATCATTTGTTTGCTGAATTGACAAGCAGGAACCACATAGTTAAGAATGTGTTGTAGACAGCATTTCAGAAAGTTTCTAAAGTTTCTTCTGACACAACAAGTCTAAAAATTAAGCGTTTTTTTTAAGGGAGTCTGGGGACTTTCTCCACAGACAACGAAGAAGTACCCTAAATGCCAATTGCTGTTTCTGTGTTTGCAAAATTTGACATGTTTGCCATCAATTAAATGCTGTTTTCTGACTTTTACTTAATGTTTTCAAACATATATCATACATATTGCACCATCACAATAAAAGAAACATTAAACCGTTTAAACTCTCCTAGCATTAGACAGATGCACACACGTGTGTTCACTGTACCTGGCAGCCTGAAATGACTCCATCCCCTCCAGCACACACCATGTTTGCCTTGGCAAAGCTGCCCCACCAGTTAGGCTGGGAGCAGATTGAATGTGCCACCACAGGGATGGCGGCCTCCTGCAGGATGGCAGGGACAGTCCCATAGACTGTGAAAAGTAAAGAGGTAGTGCAGGAATGTTTTATTAGACATAGATAAATGGTGTGCAATGGGACATATATGTGATCATGAGTGTCTTCTTACAGTCAATAAGTCCCCAGCCGGTGATGTAACAGGTGAAGCCATTAGGCATTGTCTCGCCAGGGTAGGGAAGCTCGGCGATAGCCACGTAGCCGTTGTCGTACACAGGCTGAGACAGTCTCATGATGGCAATGTCGTTTCTGATAATAAAAACACGGTTGATGAAATACTTTTTTTTTTTTTAATAGCCTGCCTTCTTAAAATGTGTCTCAATGAAGAGAAGGTGTCTGACTTGCTGTCACTTTACCCGTTGCCAAGATCACCATTCCAGCCAGGATGGACAGTGATCCTGTCCACGCCGATGAACTGCTCACTGCCATCATACTCGTACAGGTTGTACTCACCGGCCACCACACGATAGGTACTAGCATCCATGCTGGAAGGAAGGAGGCAAAAACACACTACGGTTACCTACAAATTTAATTCGGCAGACAAAAATTAAGCGCAGAACAGGCTCGACAAGATCTGTCCCTGACTATTTGGTGCATTCAGTTTGACACTAACAGAGACATCTGGATAAAGTGACCATGTTACATGTTCACAAGCACAAATTTTTAGCGTATTGATGACTGTAAGGACCAATGAGAGACTCAACCTGAGGATACAGTGGGCTGCAGTCATCACGTGAAAACCATCAATGATAGTGCCTCCACAGATGTGGTAGTAGCTACCATCATTGTATGCATCCTGCTGGAGAGAAATCTGAGCGACAAAGAGAAATTATTTCGTATAACGAGGACTAGTAGCTCAGTTTTGAAGCTGTTTGCAGAATCACAGTTGTAGTAAATCACTGTAAAAAGATTTTTAAAAATCATATATTTTACCTGCCACTTCCATTTGTTGGGTGGAGCATTGCTGCCTCCTATGACCCTCTCATTGTGCACATTATGGTTGAAGGGTTTCTCAGCACAAATCAGCCCTTTGGTGCACAAAAGAACATGAAGGTGAAAGAGAGTACAGTGGGTGGTGTAAAGTGTTTGAATATTTCTGCAAGAACTTACCAACGAGGGACAGGAAAGCCACAAGCCCAATCATGATGGAGCAGTGACGAGCAGTGGCAGTTCAACTATTTATATCAGTTTGAGACTGGAGGACCTCCAGGAAGAATGAGGCAACAAGCTACCTGCCAACATCAGCAATCCATGTGAATAAAATCCAGAACCTGCACCTTGCCATGTTGTACTAGGGTGTGGAAAAACACAGTGGAAACTGTTGAAAACTGTTAGATTTTCTTTACAGGTAGTCAGAAATCATATAAATCTCTTCAGTCAACATAGACCTAATTGTATAGTCCGTGTTATATAGTTATTGTAAATGTACTTCTATTTTCATTCATTTTGAAAACTTAAAAAACAAGAGAGCTCATATTTCTTATCATGGTGAGAAGCGAGCAGGTGCATTAAGAGGTAGGCAGCATCAGCCAGACCACCTGTAAAAAGCTTGACTGGAACACAAAGTTTCCAGCAGATAACTGATGCAACTGATCAGCAATCCGTGAAATATTCCACAGCCTGTTTACAGAGTAGGGCTTACTTTAAAAGAAGGAAATTAAAAAATAGACAGATTCTTATTTCAATTGGGGGATTCAGATATATATTCAGATGTAAAGGTATATGCCCAAAAAAAAACTTCCAAATAAGTTTTGAATATCTCGATTTATTAAGTTAATATCTAAAAATACAAACTTTTAAAATGTAAACATTCTTCTGTTTCTATGCTTATTATTGTTTTTTATTCCTCATTTAATGTTAGACACATTGGCTGCAATGCTTCATAAAAGGTGCTTTAAGAACAATGTCATTATTACAAATATTATAATTATTTTTATGTTTTGTGGGAATAAAGTGAGAGACTTGTGTGTTTTAGTCCCACACTAATTTAGACTCCGTCCAGATGAGCAGGCAGAGAGTATTCCAAAAAATACTTTAGCTCTTTCCAAATCTTTTAATCAAATGAATACATTTTGAATGTTTATAAACACTATCATCTTTAACAGGACTGACCCTTCATTATGTTTGTTTTTAGCCCGCTGGTATGGAGAACCAAAACTGGCACACGAAAAAAATGGCATTATATTAAAAATTTTAAAAATGCATAATGAAAGATGAATTGTTATTTTTCATTTGTATTTATTCACTTTTTTATTAACTTTCCTACATAATTTTCCATTCTATTGAGGCCGGTTGATTCATTCATGTTTACATCTATTTATTCCTGTATTTATTTCTGTATTACTTCCCTGTACAATTTTTTTTTCTTGTATTTTATTTATTTTTATTTAGTCTCTCAAGCCTCCTGTTAAATGCTCACTTCCTTTTGTGTTAGACTAAGGTTTCTAACATTGGAAAGAAATTAAATATTGGAGATCATTTCTAAAATGTTTAAAAAAATAGTAGCCTTACAGTAAACAATTGAAGCTAGCTGATGCATGTTTGTTCTTAAACTTTGAACACAAGGCTAATCGTAAAACTAACGCAAAAGCTAAAGTATTCCTACATGGTTCTTGTACGTTATATATCTACATGTAGGCTTATATGTAACTTACTAAATCATATTACAAGCGTCTCTACCTGCTGGATACTGATTATGTATTTCATTGCAACTTTATGTTAGCTTTAAAATAAATTTAAGCTAACTAGCAAAATCAAGAAAATGCTAAAACGAAAGCTAGATAAAACAGTAACAGTGGTCATTAATACACGGATTGTCATTAACAAAAACACGTTTTGTTTTCCTCAGAGAGGCTCCATGGAAGGCTAGAAATGGTCCGTGTATTTCTAAGTAAATCATTATATTTTAAATATCCGAATTTATCACAAGCTATGTCAGTTTTTCATTAATGAAACCAACGTTTTTACACTAGCGTTGTCTGTTGCCAGGCAACCGCGTAGCACACCCCCGTCAAGGATGGCTAATCGAACACACTTGCCACGAGTTGCCCATGGATACCAAGCCCAGAACGGGCTCGATTTTTCTGCCATCTTTATTTATTAGCTTCCCCTGGCCCTGGAGCGCCCGCTGACAAGCTGCCTCAGCCGTTGGCGCTAGCTAGCTTGAAGCTGGAATATAGCCACCAGGAATGACTTCTAACTTTATTATACCTCAGTGACATTCAGTCAGTGTTAGTGTTACGGAACTGTAAGAGGCAATGGGGCTGCCGCAGAGCTCGTTTTTGTCGGACGGGGGAACTAATAGTGGATATCATGTCCACGGGGTACGTTGTAGCGTGGTGCAAGGTTAAATACCGGCTCCTTTTCAATCTGGGTTACCCACTTTTAGCTCGCTAGACTTGCTAACTATGATAGTCCTGACTATGTCATGTCGTTACATTTATCTCTGCGGAAGCTGGTTGGTAATTATCGGGTTATTCCGCAAGTTTATTAACTCGTAAGACCGTGGTCAGCGTCAGTGGTGTCCGCCCATGATGAGGTGGCACTTGGCACACACCCAGGCTGTTAGCCATGCTAGAAGCTGAGTTTTGTTTAGCACTCACTGCAGAAACTGATACTAGCAAGGATGAATTATTCAGTAACATATCAGCCTATTCACCGCGTGAGGAACATTAACTGTGCCATGTATCTCGCGATGAGGATCCCCAAATCCTGGCCAATGCAATATGATTTGTTGACACAAGATGGCGACTCACACAGCTGTCTCTATGTTTGCATGCTCTCATTTCAGGTTCAACAGGACTCACCTGCCCTGATGGCTGGTCTGGAGCCATTCTTTGACTTCATTCTCTCTATAGGACATACCAGACTTGTGAGTAGACTCATGAGGCTTTCATCACTAGATGAAAAACATTGGGTTGCACTGAATGATTAGCATCTCTGTGTATTTCTGTATTTCTTTACAACAGCCAACACACAGAATGTAGAGCTTCTTCCAGTTCATGTCATGGATCCTTTTATAAGTTGTGATTTTGTTGAAAGTTTGGCCCTTTCATGCATTTCTAAGGTTCATCAATTGCTTATTTTTTTCTGGACTGGGTTGAAATTTGTAACAAAAATCCAAGAAACCCAGAAGATTGATATGCAACATACATTCATATTAATGACAGTAAACTAAAATTCACATTCACATCTAAGTTTTGACTTCTCTTGCAACAACATTTTGAGACTGTGTAGCGTTAATGTAGTTCCATCACTGTAAGAAATGTTATAGCTTCAGAGCTGAAAAACTCGCGATGTGTGCCTCTGTGCCTAGTTTTACTGTAAACCCCTGCTTGACAGCCAATTTTCCTTTCCCCACTTAAAAATGAAACATGAGGCCTGAATTATAGCCTCTGGGAAAAAAAAAGAGTAGCCTTCCATTTGGCTATAATCTCATTTCATGTTGTTTTACATGACAGCTGGTTTGCCATCTCTCAGCTGGAACCATCCATATTTTCTCTGCTCCTCCAGAACAAGGAAAGCGACTTGCTGAAAGACCTCCTTAAAGCCAATGTGGAGAAAGCGGTCAAACTTGAGGTGTACAACTCCAAAACCCAGCGGGTGAGGGAACTGGAGGTGACACCCAGTAACATGTGGGGCGGTCAGGGCCTGCTTGGCGCTAGCGTCCGCTTCTGCAGCTTTGAAGGAGCCAATGAGAATGTTTGGCATGTGTTGGTAAGTCAAATGTTGCCTCTATTCTTCAACTTTCTCTGTTTAAGTCTCTTGCTGGCCTGATATAAAACAGTTTATTAGTGGCTTTGAGGTAGTAGCTAGCACAGTTTCTTTTAGCAATTAAAAAAAAAAAAAAGCAAAGCTGTAGAAAATAACGTAGGGTTAAACTCCCTTACAAGACTACATTGGTAATTCTAGCTTGAATGCAGACAGCAATTTCAAATAAAAATGTCTTCATAACCATCTTTTTTCAGGATGTGGAAGCCAGTTCTCCTGCAGCCTTAGCCGGCCTTATTGCTCACGATGACTTTATCGTGGGAGCTGACCAGGTGTTACAAGATGTAAGCTTTGTTTTATTGTTTTGCTTTTCTTTAAGTGAATGGATATTTTAAAAAAAAGACACTAGCATTCATGAACCAAATCTAGAATCTAAAATCTTACATTTTTCCTCTCTTTTTAACGTTTGCAGTCCGAGGATTTCTTCTCGTTGATTGAAGCCAACGAGGGGAAACCTCTGAAGCTGCTGGTGTACAACACACAGACGGATCAATGCAGGGAGGTCGTGGTGACTCCAAATGGAGCCTGGGGAGGAGAGGGAAGGTACTGTTAGTCTCTAAATTGATTTTTTTAGAGAGCTGCAACCTTTTATTATGATGTCCCCTGACAAAATTAACATTAAAAGGGGCATAATGTAGTTTTGGTGGAAAAATTCACACTCAACATTTTAATATTTACCATGTTAATGAGGTGATAACACAAACAGAAATATTTATTTCACAAGCTGTTCTCAGAGGAAAATAAGATCCCAATAACACAGTTTGAAGCCTGAAAGGTGGCAGGGTCCGCCACATACAAACAAAGTAAAACACTATGAAATCGTGTCAGTTTTAAGATTTCAAGATTTGGTTTGCTTAATCAGGAGGCATCTTTCTCTTCTGATTTTAAATGTATTCATCAAAATGACACAGTGCACCTTTAAGAGTAAAACCTCATCTTGCTTGTCTCACACTTTAGCTTAGGCTGTGGCATCGGCTATGGCTACTTGCACAGAATCCCAACTCGTCCAGCTCCGCCCAACACCCAGAACAGAAATATTCTTCAATCCACTGTGATTGGCAGCAGTGAAGAGCTGGTTGCGAGTGACCACACTGAGGTAGACCTTATCACATCTTTATATCTCTTATTAAATGTTCTGTGGTCAAGACTTTTGCTGAGTGTTTTTCTGTCTCTCTGCTCTCAGGTGCCTTCAGAAGCTGCGTGTAGCCCCTCGTACGTCAGTAAAGTAGATTTGAATCAAATTGAAGGAGCTGTGCAGGACTTATGTGTAACCTCACCCACACAGGCCACTGTAGACTTGGGTAACTGATCTAATTTTAAGAGAATTTGTTTTGAGTGTCTGACATTTTCTTTGTTTTCACTCGGATTAAAATGGACATTTTGTCCTTTTGTGAATTCCAGATATTTCCAACATACCCGAAGCAATGACGCCAGACTTGTCAGACATGGTTTCCACCAATGATATTGGCCAGAGCTCCATGTTTGCCAATTATGGAGATGACTCCGGTGATCAGTGCAGCTTGGGTAAGTACCTCTACACTCTCTACAAGTGATTGAATTGTGCAGCTGAATGGAGCAATTACATGCTTTCAATGCCATCCTGCTTAAAAAGGACAAACAGTTTAATCCAGCTATTGTTGTTTCGGCCTCGTACGTTTGTTTTACTAGTGCAGTGCTTGTTCAAAACATCCTGTTCAACAAAGATTATTTGGCAATGTCAGGGGTTTACAGATCCAGTCTAAAGCCTCCTGGACTGCTAACAGACTCAAACTCAAACATGGTTTATAGGTACAATCTATGGATGATTATATTCAGTACATTCCGAACCGGACCAGTACAACCAATGAGAGAGGCGTCCTGGAGCAGCTGACGGTTCTGCCTAGCACCACGCTAATCCCTATTTTGTTTACGTCTGCTTCCCCAAGAGAAAATCTATTGATATTGAGCATGTGTTGTGTCTAAATTGCACAGTTGCTGCACGTTGTTGGGTCCTCAGAAATACACCTGCCAAACATGAAGTAGGTCGGATGAACAGTTCTCGAGATATGCAAGTAACAAACAAACAAACAGAGAGACATGCTTGGCTTTATATTTAGATTAATGCCACATAAGTAAAGTGTTCCTAAATGATAGATACAGTACTGAAATTTATGTCAAACGTGAGAATAAAGCAGTTATTTGCAGTTATTTCTGTTCAAAGAAGTATTGTGCTGCAGAGATATCTTCTGAAGTTAGCATACTAGTCAGCTACCCCTGGCTAACTGTACAGCTAACTGAGCTAACTAGCTAATAGCAGATACAGTCATGGATGTATAAAGAGAGTAAAGTTAGCAGGAATAGCGGTTACTCTGGTGATATGCTAACCCTATTTGTTTGAAGTATGAGTTCAACAAGCGGCTGATTCTTACATAGTGCACCTTTAAGTTTACACTAAGAGAAGATAGAGCAGCAAACCTTTCTGATCCAGTGTTGCATGAGGCAAGTTAAAGGAAGTGAGATAGCTCCTTGACCCTAAACAGCATCCTGAGGTGGAACTCCTTCAGCTACACTTATTTATCGATTTATCTTTACAGATACCTCATCTCTTGACCAAAGACCTTCATCTCCAGGGAGGGAAGAAGATTCAGACGCCCTGGAGACCGAGCAGGGGCGAGTTATCGACTTGATCGCTACCGCTTCCTCGAGCATAGAGACACCGGACGACCTCATAGGCCTTGAAGTTACCACGGAGAACCTGAGTGACCCTGATATCCCAGAGGCACAAGAAACTAGTTCCGAGCCCTCAATCCCGGCCAATATTACGGAGGAGGAGACGTCGGAGACTGCTGCGCCTGACAGTTAGGAAGACTGCTGTACCAGAGTATAAGTAACCTGTTTCACTCATAACTGAGCTGCATTAGAGGAGGTTACAGAAATATGCATCACTGGAATTTTATTTTATGTTTATACAGGTGCCATTGCTGCATGCTGAACTGCACATTTAAGAAAGATAGTACGTTCACTGGAAAGCAGGTCGGACGGTTTATACAATCTGAATGTATTCTTATGGTTTCGGCATACTTGATGTCTCAACGCCGAGCAGGATGAAGCCTTAGTTGAGTCGTAGTTGCTGTTAAAATCATCCTAGTTTGCACTAAAAGCCAAAGGTGAATCATATTCTGTTTCGTTGCTCTTAACCATTATCGCCTGCTAAATAGTACGAAACACTGTTAGAAAAAAGAGCTGAAGTTCACGCAGATCCATCATGTGGTTTTATGTTTTTGTATTTTAGAAATTGAGGTTTTTATTTTCCCATGGGATGAGTTTGAGTTCAGATAGTCAGATTTAATCTCAGGCATTTACCATTTAAGCCTCTTTGCCTTATGTCTCATTTTAAATAGATTACGTGTCGGTTTGACTTCTGATTGGTGTAAATGAGCGAGCCGTGTTTCGACGCCGCTCTCTGATTGTTTTCTGTTCGCTCTCTTTGTAAAGATTTTAATTCAATTATGTTTCAGATTTTTATGGATGGACAAAAAAAAAATTCAGATATTTATAAAAAGAAGATGCTCAAGTTAAACCTGCAGCAGAGTCTCTCTTTCTTCCTTGAATACATTATTTTGTATCGATTTTACATTAAGCAGGAAAGTGCACACACACACACACACACACACACACACACACACACACACACACACACAAAAGAAAGGGAAAATCACATGAAGAGGCCTGGACCGCCCTTTGTCCACAAAATCAATTAATTCCTGTGACACATTTAGTGATTTATTCTCTTATCTTGTCGCTGACATGTAAACATCATCTATTAGTTAATTGTTTCAGCCATCCATCCTGTGTTAGTGGTGCTGCCTTGTACCGGCTCTTTGTAATGGCCTTTTTGCAGCCTGCCAAAGGGATTTTCACAGTATTTCCTGGAAAAATACTATGAAAAAACCCACAGTACTACACATGATTTGGGTATTTTCTAGCCCAGAATCTTGACAATATCCCAAACTGTACAATTTCAAAATACATGTGAACGGTCAACATTAATTACCCCACATGCAATATGCAATAAATGTAGGGGTTCTCTAAGTCTTCAAGTAAAGCACATGAAGACGTTGCCATTCATCTTCTGAAATGTTCACCCCTAGTCCTTTTTGCTATTTCTGTTTTACAATGTCGTATTCCCACTTCTGTCCATCAGGCGTTGATACGATGTAGAGATTATTCTATATTTCTCTGAATTGCAAACACCAATTATGGTTTCTGATTATTCCAAGTTGTCTTTTTTAATCTCTAACTCGCGTGTGTCGAACATGTGTGCAAGCGTTGCTTCGTGCTTCGAGACAGCAGGTGTCAGCAAACGCCTCGTTATGGATCCCAACCGGAGTCAGTCAGTTATATTTTTTTTTTTGCCATTGCAGCATCAAAATTACTGTCAAAGTAGGGCTGCTGGATTATATTTCCAATAATGAATAGAGACGTGAAGTGTGTCTGTAGAGCGTTTCTCTGCAAACATCACATCTCCCATGAAGTCTGCAGTAGAATTATGGGATTTGTTTGTTCGATTTTGCAGAACAAGATGAACTGATGCCTTTTTAAGACTCGGCGACATGATGCATCATTTGTACCATTCGTCTCGTTAACTGCTGCCTATAGTCATTTTTAGCTCTCTATATTTATACAGTACCTGCTACGTACTAGCATACTTTTCAAAACGAAATCGGAATCAAGTGTAGGGGATAAAATATTAGACGTGGGAAAATGTGGTTCTCCAGCTGATGATGGAAAGAGTTCTCATTTATTTTTGCCGCGTGAACCCGTCTGGTACACGAGCTGCGAGGCCAGTGTTCATCATCTCGTATGACACAATGTGTCCTCAACATCTCTAAATCTTACCAAAACCCAAATATTGATGACACCCAAAATATGCACCAAAAAAATAAAAAATCCGAGCAGGGAAGCTACAGTAGCAGGGCGGGAAAATGCCTCAATTATTTACCAGGGTGCTCCTCAGCTGAAGGGGGGGGGATGGGCAATCCAGGGAGAGAAAACACTGTGTGTGGGGGGGAAGAAAGACGAGAGGGAGATGGATTTGTCTATCCGCTGGAGGAGTGAGTGGAGCTCTTAAGAAAGCCTTCATCTGGCACACCTGCATTGTGTGTGTGTGTGTGTGTGTTTTGAAAGAGGGATTATATGTCCAAGCTGAATATGAAGCAGCTCAGTAGCTCCACAGCCGACACACATCTTCTTGGAGTAGAAATGTTGAAATGTGGCGTAAAGAGAAAAAGAAAAAACTCAAATCAACACAGCACAGAGCCGGGAGGGGTGTCACCTCGGGGTGAATTTTGTTCTCCCCATCGCCTTCGTGTGGGGTTTGTATTTTTTTTTGTATTTTTTTTTTTTGCGTCACGGAGATGCCATTGTTTGAAGAAGCCGCCCCGAGGCACGAGCCAGCAGCTGCGTGCCAGGAGGAGCCAAGAGGTGAAGTGTAAAAGGGGGCCACCTCTGGAGGAACATGCCTCGCCTCGGCTTTCCTCCCTCTTCCAGGGACCGTTTTCAAAGGACACTGTGACGCAGTCGAACCCACTTGTCAGCTTAACTTTATCTCAACCCCTGAGAGGCTCGGCTCACAGGCACCAGCATCGTGCCCGTTTGCCTCAGCCTGTCGTTGCAGCATGACAAATCGTGAAATAGAATAACTAGCGGAGAAAGAGAGAGGGGAGGGAAGGAAGGAGGCACGGACGTGGTGGGAAGGATGGGAAATAAGGTGCCGAGATACTGTTAGGCTGGAGAGAGGTTAGAAGTCATTTCTTCAAGCACAGTGGTCACACATCTCCACATAAAAGTAAATATTGATTTTTTTTTTTTTTTCCCAATCCTTAAAAAAAACAAAAACATTTCACTGGAAAAATGGCTAGATTGGAATGTGTGAAATGAAATCAAACGCAGGAAATTCACAGACATGTTTATGTCTGGCATGAGTGGGATCAAAAAACTAGAATCAGCCAATTTCTCGGTTCGTATCTGTGGGCACGGCGCACTCACTGGCTTCTATTTCCAGTTTTCTGTCACCTTCCCACCCTGATCACAGATATCATGGCGCGCTGCAGCCTATATTTGGTAATGCTGGGAGATGCGTTTTCATACAAGTGTCATGCGGTGTTCACAGTGTGCCAGAGTGTTGCCAGCGCCTGGATATAATCTCAATAAGCGCCCGAGTGTGTGTGTGTGTTAGACCACAAACATACAGGCTGTAATTACATTCATTCATGCAAGAGGACTATCTCTCTGAGAGGCCAGAAAATCATTAGGAAGTTGTTTATCGCCTCCTGCTGTAATTATCAGCTGGCTATATATGATTGCTTTTATCTTTTTTAAGCAATCTGCTCAACACTCCGGAAGCCAAGTACGGCCTTTCTTGCAATTATTATTTTAATGCCGTTATCTCAAGATCATGAGTTTTTATACTCACTACCAGGAGAAGATGAGCTCCATGATCTGGAGAAGATAATCAACCCGCTGTCATAGAAAAACAAAAGGTTGTTCCTTCTATTATCACTCATAGTGTTTCTGTCAGAAGCGACACGCCAGCGTGCATAGATGACATCTTGACAACTGTGGCAAGTGATTTAAATAAGACAAGGCAATAATATTAGCGGTGCTTTACGGGGCGACATTAGCAACCCGTGTTCCTACTACTCCTGATCGGAGGAGCGATACCAGGAGTTAAAACGTCCACGAGGAACTTTTAAGTGTTTATGAAACAGTCTCGTGATTCCTCTGATGATTATAAAAGACCTGCAACAGCAAACGAGACCATCAGCGACAAAAGGCTGCTATTTTTATATAGTTGTAATTAACGCCTGTGCTCAGGTCGGATCACATTTATCACATATGAATAAATTATCATCGGGATACATTATCTCTGTCTCTATAACAAAGATCTTTACAACAGCGGGCACTTGTGTTGTACTGCTTTTGTGCCAAGGAGGTCGCTAGAATGAACAAAACAAGCTAGTTGGTTAGCACGCTAACTTCCATAGAATTTATACTCAAAACAAATGGGGGACAGCATATCACCGGAGTAACATCTCATTGCTGCTAAGCGTAGCTAATGTTAGCTAGTTAGCTCGGCTAGCCATGTCGCTAGCCATCAGAGCTTTGAAATAAAGTTATAAGGCTAGCTGGTTAGCATGCTAACTTCCAAAGATCTCCCAAACATAGTAAATATACATCAAAACTGTTATTTCTTCACATTTTGACGGAGGGGAATGCGACATTGAAAGGCGTAAAAATGCACAAACGATGAGCTAGCTGGCTAGTTCAAGACATCAGCAGACAAGGACCATTAAACACTGAAACCACCGAGAGTTTCATGACAGATAACTCATATCAGGACACCTTACATGTAGATATCAGAGGGTAGGTGGTTTTAAGAGGTATGGGGCGAGGGGGGTGTCGGGATTAGGCCAGAGTCAGGAGGGTTAATATTCATTGGCAATCCGTCCAATAGTTGTTGTGATATTTCAGTGTGGACCAAAGCAGTGGAAACAACCAACCACTTGAGCATCTCTTAGGCATAAAACAACATCCAGTATGTGCCTGGCCCTGTCTGGGATCGTTGCCACCTCTCAGTCTCCTACTATCAAAGGCAGCAAAATTGCCCGAAGTCAATCTTTAATGTCGTGCAATTTGTGCTGGTGACATCGGGAGCGAGAGATAAGGCAAATGGGATGCTGCAGTCAATAAGGAGGTTAAGAGAGGGTGCCCTGCTTTATTTCCCGGACTAACGTTCAGCGAGAGGGGGGGGGGTGAGGCGCTGGCCACACAAGACAGCACACATTGTTCCTCTGTCAAAATGGCCCTGCTGATGTCAAGTCGGCACCCATCTGCCACCGTGGCTCCCAGTCTCTTAACCTGAGAATAATGGCTTCCCTTTAATGATCGCCATCTTTTCTGTCAGCAGCGCAATTTGTCAAAATCAGATGGCTTCTTTAATTATCACCCTAATATCTCTCAGCCCCTCGGGTGCTTTCGTTTAATTCGCTCGTAACAGTCATCTGCGATTTTATTATTTAACCCGAGAGCTGTTTTCTGGTTGATGCTCGTTACGTTATAGTAGTTATAGTTTTGCGAGCAAAGTTTTTTTATTCCCATTGTGTCCTGGAGGCATCCCTTTGAAATTATACGGCGAGATTAAAAAGAAAAATTGCCACTGAAGTACCATTGCAAGGCGGCCGCT
Organism: Spondyliosoma cantharus; assembly: GCA_900302685.1. NCBI lineage: Eukaryota > Metazoa > Chordata > Actinopteri > Spariformes > Sparidae > Spondyliosoma > Spondyliosoma cantharus. Next base: position 25,878 of record OMLP01005618.1, on the reverse strand, counting down.
TTCATCGCAGCAGATTTTCCTGAACGTCCCCTGGCAGCGTTTTCTAGATTGCTCAAAAAGAAATGTCAAGCCGCGGCAACGTCATCCAGTCGGCGGCGTTGTTTTTGCTCCCAGCTTTCTCATTTGTTCCGACTGATCAGGAAGCTCTTTTTGTTTCGGGTGAGAAGCAGCGGATGAGACAGAAGGATGAAAGTTTGGCTCAGCCTCTTGCCACGAATACGAGCGGATGGGGAAACACAGCTCAGCGCGATCCCGGCTGCTTTTCCCTGGGCCTCTGACATATTTGCTGTGACATGCCCACCACCACTCGAGCTTGGTTTTTGACCCGATGGGGAGCTGTCTCTTGGCGTTAACCTCATTCACCAGTCAACCGCGGACCCCACAGGGCAATGCATGCCTGCCTCGGTCAACATATATAAAAACGCACACGAGATAGCGTGCTATGAAGGGCCCGTAAAGCATAAACACAGCGGATTCTTGCAGGATTAGCCTGAATGTAGGGGAACGCTGGGGGTTGTTTTTTTGTCATCTCATTGTCAGGTAGGGCTGAAACTGGAGCACAGCGTTCACGTAGGTGGTCCAAACATTGCAGCTGCGGTGCTACAGACATATTATCACACTCTCTTATTTGCACAAATCCTAGTTCCGATGCTCCGCAGCACATCCGACCAATCGTTCATATCACGCTCGCCAACGCGTTCTGGATATGACGGCATCAATTTTCCCCCCGTGCTGACGTGATTCATCATCCAATTACAATAACAGTTCCTGCACTTATTTCCAATTGTAGCTCCTTCAATCAGCGCCGGCTCTGCTGTGTTTGTGCGTGTGTTCATAAACAGATCACAGCACCAAATTTGACAACGCAGCGTGCGCGTCACTCGGCATCGGGTCCTCGCGTCAAGCCAGAACAAAAAAAAAGGCAGTATGATGGTGGAGGGGAATTAACTTTGTCAGCTTCTCAGAGCAAAATGGAGGCACCGTATCGTTGTGGGGGGGGATTAGAGGGAACTGTGGCGCAGACAGATAACAAAATGCAGGAAATGTATTCAGAGGAGCTGTCGGAGGTGTGCAGATTGGTGTTGGAGAGAGGGGATGTGAAAATGAGTTTCTCTGCCTGTGAATCGTAAACTGTTTGAAGATCTGACAGGAACCCATTTAAAGGTGCACTGTGCGAGAAATAACAGTTTAGACATCATATCGAGGCATCTTTGTGTCGCGTTGCAGAGATGTCTGTTGAAGTGAGCGTGCTAGCCAGCTAGCACCTAGCCAGTTTGTTCCTCAAGAGGCTGCATGGTTAACTCAGCTTACTAGCCAACGTCAGCTACGGATAGCAGCAGTTAGCGGTTACTTTGGTGGTTGTCATATTCTTACATTTTGCGCCTTGAAGGGGAGACACTACAGGTGAACAGGGCAGGATTTTTAACTTATCGATGTCACCATGAAACTTCCCCAGTTGATCACTTACAATAAAACAATGATTTTATGTGTTGCACGTTTTCTCATATTCTATGCAAATGAGACTATTTAGTTTGTACTCGAAACAAATGGAGGACAGCATATCGCCGGAGTAACAGCTCATTGCTGCTAACTGTAGCTAATGTTAGCTAGTTAGCTGTGTAGCAAGGGGTCAGAGCTTTGGAATAAGATGTGGCTAGCTGGTTAGCGTGCTATCTTCCACAGATCTCCCAAACATGATAAATATATATCCAAACTGTTATTTCTTCACATTTTGTTGAAATTCTAGCTAATCTTTTAATGTTTTCATCTAAGTTTCTTCCATATTGCGACTTTAAGAGCTGAAATTTGAACTAAAAGTGTGCCTTGGACATCTTCTTTGCACCAGGATGAAAGGGGACACGTCGTGATGATCGCCCTCTCTGCTTATTAACTTAACACTCGTGAAATAAAACATTCCTATTTATTGATTGTATTACAGACATTTGCGTTGAATCTAAACAGAGGCACCGTGACTGCAAGTAAACTGATTCTGGTTCATAATCTGACCACAGGCCTGTGAGCTTTCTGCTCCCTTCAGTCAGATAAGACAAACATATAAAAAAAAAAAAATCTCATTTCAGTCCTACATGTCTAATATTGGACTATCTGTAGGCAAGTGATGCTTATGTAAACATCTTAAGGCCGACAGGGCTGAGTTTTGCCGCTGAGCCTCAGCACTGTGCCTCTGTGTACACACTGTTTTTGACAAAACCTGAGCCCGCAGACATTGAGAGTGTAATAATATTCAAACAGCACGGAGGGGGGGTGGTGAGAATTGAAGGGGGACAAACAGAGAGAGAGCTGACGAACAAAACAATGTCCAAAATGAGCGTAACCCGGTGGAAGCTGTTACGTGAGCTCTTGTGTGGGTGGAATATGCGCCGCGAGAGGAAAAATGTGCTGTTATCAGGTTAGGCCAGTGCGACATTCTCCGGCAACAGCTGAGCTGCTGCTCACACGCCCAGCCTCCCCTCGAGATTCCCCTTTTTTTTGGTAATCACTTCGGAGAGCAGGAGGAGGAGGGGGGGGGTTGTGCTTTTTTTCTCCTGCTGCGTGAAAGCCTTAAGTGACTCTTCCTCCTGCTTTTTAAACGCTCTGGCTTTCTGTCAAGAGCTTTCCCGATTCAGCCCGCGTCCACGCTGCTAATGCGTCGCCTTAAATGCAGCTTGTAATCGGGGGCCGCTTTGTTATGCGGGCCATTAAATCGCCATTAGAGTTTTACGTGGACGGCGATCAGTTGGTGGCATTAACAATCTATCATAATTACAGCGATCGTATGAATGGGCAGGGGTTTCCACACTGGCAGATTCAGCTTTCTGAGTCCGCGGGGGACAGGTCTGTGTTTTAGTGAAAAGCCAACACGTGAAAGGAAGACTTTATGTACATAGCCTGGAGGTAAACAGAGGGTTGGCAGGTGAGTCTGGCCCTCTGCCCCCACCTGTGACCGCAATTACCCTGACAAATGGCGATCAGAGCGCTCAGGTGACTCAGAGAGGGGCCGGCCGTTCGCTTCTCTGCTGGTGAGTCATCGGCGGCTCCTACTGTCAACACCGGCCCATCAGACGCAGGAGTCGGAGGGAGCGTTTGCGTACATGCATCTGGATATGTGTGTGTCTGTGGTTCTGTGTTTGCGTGTATTCATCTGTGTGTGGGAGGTTTTCAACGTGCTGACGGCAAGTTTCCACTCCGGTCATCTAGTGTCCTCTGGCAATGTGACTGTGGCCTCTTGTTGTTTTCCAGCTCCGCCTGCAGACACATGTGTCACACACAGAAACACATGTAGATGGAGACACAAGGGGAGGGAGGGCTTCACTGATTTAGATGAGATGGTCATTTTCTCCTCAGTACATTTTGTTCGCCGCGTGCACTGCAAACACTTCTGTGGTTTAGGCTTCAGCATAGGGAAGGGGTTAACAGCTGTAATAACGGTGAAGAGGTTAATTAATCTCCGTGCATTAACTCAATCAGTCTCTGTCATCTAAATTAATCTTTCTGCCAGTCAAACTTTCAGGCAGGGGAGTTAGCCTGTATGAAGAAGTCTGTCATTATATCCTGCCTCAGTTTAGGGTGACATTTCGGATTGTTGGAATTAGAGAAATATATTTCCTAACCGCATTTAGGAAAAATTCTCAGGATAGAAATTTAACTTTCACAGAGCCGTCTTAACTGAAGAAAGATGGCATGGACCCTGTCTGGGATTTAAAGTTGGAGAAGCTAACACTGATGTTAGCCTGTAGGGATGCTAACACTGATGTTAGCCTGTTGGAGAAGCCAACACTGATGTTAGCCTACGGGGATGCTAACACTGATGTTAGCCTGTAGGGATGCTAACACTGATGTTAGCCTGTTGGAGAGGCTAACAATGATGTTAGCCTGCAGGGATGCTATCACTGATGTTAGCCTGCGGGGATGCTATCACTGATGTTAGCCTGCGGGGATGCTATCACTGATGTTAGCCTGCGGGGATGCTAACACTGATGTTAGCCTGCGGGAATGCTAACACTGATGTTAGCCTGCAGGGATGCTATCACTGATGTTAGCCTGCGGGGATGCTAACACTGATGTTTGCCTGCGGGGATGCTAAACATTGAACATGACCAGATTACATGCATCTTCCTCTGGAGCCACAAAATACTTTTCTTTTTTTTTTTTTTGAAACAAATGCAGCGGTACTCTCCAAAACGTGTTAACAAACTTGAGTGTGTAAAATTGGTCATCCTTCAAGCTGAGATAAGATTTAAGGCCTGAGAACTGAGGTTTTCTCCTGTTTTTGAAACTGTAGCCTGGACAAACATAAATGTTTCTATAATGAGGCCCCAGTCCTTTGAATAAAGTGCAGCTTTCTGGCACAAAAACACCATTATTTTATTTATTTATCTATTTTTGTTTGTTGGTCATTGAAGCAATGTCCTCGGCCTTTATTCTGTTGAGTAACTATGACCAACATGCGAGCTTTAATTGATTGCCTTGTCTCTGTCCCTATGGCAACTGGAAATTACCATGAAGGACATGATTACAGGGTGCTGCAAGACATCTGAACATTCATATATTTGTGACTTCCATTTATATGCATCGCCTCCACTTATTCCCTATTCATGCCATGATTGATTCAGCGATTGATTTTTTGAGGGACCTCTCCTATACTAAGCTATAGCTGCAAAGTGCACAGGGTTATTAAATGCCAACACTGGGAGGGAGGCGGGGTTGGACCTACAATGTGCTACATCAAAGCTTCTTTTGTTTTTTCCCAGTAACACAATAATGTAGATCATCACGTAGGCGTGACTTCAGCAGTGTGCCCTGAAGTTAGCCAGCTGGCAGTTGCTGATTCTTCACTTCCTTTTCAGTTGCTACCTCCCCGCCCTACATTCCCAACAGTGACATTTCAGGCAGCATGCAATTCCAGTAAGAAACGTGGAAAAAGGAACATCTGCAATTGTGTTTACAGCTTTTAATATATAACCTTCTGCAGCAGTTAGAGGGGATGATGATACGTTCATACCTCTGTCGGACGGCATCTGTTCAGGCAGAGCGGCGCATTCGCAGAAATGCTGTGGAACTAATTTCACTGACAAAAGAGTGGATTAACAAAAATCAGCTTTTCGTCGTGTCTGGGGGCCCGGCAGGATAACAGACGAAGCATTTCCTCCTACCTGAAAAAACAGCCCGCCTGTTCCAAAATGAGTTAATTCAGACATCAAAGTTAAGACAACGTATGTTAAAAAGGCCAAATTTGACTCCTTAAAAACAGAGAATAACAGACAGGAGCCGAGCTCTATGTGCTGCTTTATTAAAAATACATAGCATCACATTCATTATCCCATCCTCGACCACATTTGTCATCGCCCTCGGGCTACCTCCCCTTCCCTTCAACCGCTGACCCCCTCAACAACCTCCAAGAACTGCCTGTGCTCCAGTCAGGAACGATCAATTGATCGAAAAGGCTAAGCAGGAACCATTTGCGTCCACCTAATGGCTTCTGGCAGATTGCAGCGGTCTAACTTTTTGCATGTTCTCCAACCCTCGGTGGTGGGATGCTCGAAGCGGCCATCAAAAACCGTGTGTGGTTAAAAATGGAGCATCAGCATCTGGATGAAGACTCAGAGGGCTCAGAATCGTCCCTACTGGCGTGTTAGAAAGTCCACATGAATGATGAATGAACGCATTTTTGAAGTCGGTTCTTCTTTTCAAAGAAAGATGCAAAACCCGAGCATCTGGGTGCCTCCTCAGCATCAATATCTTACTAATTATCAAGGTCATACTTTATTTTCTATCTATCTGCTGAAAGCTTACTTGCTTGTTTACATTCTTTTTCTCGTACTTTCCATTATGGCAGCACCTCTATTCATTCTCCGGTTTAGCGCCTGTCTTTTTAAGGTCCCCCCTCCCAGAAAAACACGCTCCTGAAACGCCTAATCAGTTGTCCCGCCTTTAATTCCGTGACTTTGTGACATCACACTACATCACAGATTCCCACCTTTTGCATAATTTATGCCTAGCAGCTAGTTTGGCACGTAAGAATCGATTTAGCACGGTTGTTGTAAGTGGTGCGGGGTCAGGCATGTGTGAGCTGACCAATCAGAGCAGACTGTGTTTTCAGGAGGCGGGGCCTTAAAGAGACAGGAGCTGAAATAGAGCATTTGAGTACAGTGCTGCAGCACCGGACAGTACGAGAAAACTGATGTGTTTTTTGAGCGTTAAAGTATGTAAACCTATTCTAGTAGTAACCCAAAATAAAATAGCGAACCTGAAAATTGGCTTAATATGTCTCCTTTAACATAAAGACAGGAAACAGGGTGAAGCAGCTAGTCTGGCTCGCTCCAAAAATAACAAAATCCACCCACCTGCATGTCTAAAGCTCACAGAGTCACAGTTTATATCTCGATAGTTTAATCTGAACAAAAACAGACGTGTGACTGGAGTTTTGTCCGGTCATTATGTTATGCTAGGTTAACTCCCTGCTGGCTGTGGTGTCATATTTTGCACTCAACATAAGAGTGGTATCAATATTCTCATCTAACCAAGACAAGACAACAAATAAAGTTGAACTATTCCTTTAACTCTTTTCTGAAATATTAGGCATGCAGAGACGCAGGAATCATTTTTCTTTTTAGAAGCTACCATCCAAACTGGCATTCATTTCCCTGATGGTACAAATATGTTAATGTGCTTGTTCTATGAGTACTTTGAGACACTCCAAACTGGATCTGAGAACATATTAATGGCATTAGTGATACAACTGAACTATGAGTCTGCTTTCGATTACTCATCTTAACACACAAACAGAGATATTACATTCCAGTGCCTATGGCCTGTAAAATACGTCCCTCATGCTAATTGGCCCTGTGATTAGATTTGTCTTCTGTGATAATGTCGCTCCCAGACTGCAGTCAGGAGGCTTTTATCTCCATCTGCTATTCAGTGTGGGCAAAGGAGCCTTTTATCTTGCCTGTTGATTTGATAATAAAAAAGCTGTAATGTTCTCTACACTACCAAACAGGCATGCAAACGCAGACACGGGCGGCGGATAATCCATATCTGTGGCAAAAACAACGAGGAGATGTACCAGACGTGACAGTTACAGACATGATGTGGCAGCAGAACCAAAACAAGAAGACAAAAGTCTGAGATTTTATTGCCATGTTTTGTCATCTATCCTCGTCTAATGACATTTGGTTTCATGAGCTCCACCCCCACCACGCGTCCCCTCAGACGGGACCAGGGTTTTTATCCGATGCATCGAAAAGATAAACATTGCGAACACACTCATGTCATCTGTAAAGGTCATGCTTTTTCAACAAAACCTGACACTCTGAATACTGTTTTTCCATCACTGCGCACGGAATAACCATCTGAGCGCTGACGTGCTCTGTCTTTTTAAATCTAGATAGTCTTAAAAAACATCCAAATGAAAGTGTTCATGCATATGTGGATTTAAAGACGCTGATCCACCCATGTGTGATCCGTGGAAGAACACATTATAATGCTAAGAACACGCAGTGATAAGCTGCTTAGTTCTCCGTCTATGACTCACTTCATCGAACCCCTTGCATGAGTCAACTGTGTTTAAAACCTCATTTCTTTTTTCCATCTTCACACATTACCTTTTTTTTTTTTTCCTTCCCTAATCCGTGAAGATCTGAGGGAAGCATTAATGAAAACGTACTGAAATGTAAAAAGTGTTCGCGACTGAGCAGAGGTGGTTTCAGGTTTGCTCTTGGGTAGTTTGATCTATAACCCAGAATCGTCTTTAATAAGCTCTTCATATGTTTTCGGATACAAAAATAGCAAAGTCAGGTAAACCTCGAGGAGTATAAAGTACAAATTGTACTCTGAAATGTAGTGGATAAGAAGTATAAAGTGGTTGCAAATTAGATTTTTAATACAGTACTTGAGTAAATGTTCTACTTTGCATGTGCTGTAGTGGCAGTGAACCACTGAGGATATCATATAATGATGAAGCATTAAAGCAACATTATGTAGTCATTTGTACTTTTTTGCTATTTGGCGCCCCCTCAATACAAATACCAGGTTTCTGTAACAATTTGCCAAATGTAAAAGTAACCTTACATGCTAACTACACGTAAAACTTGGCTTATTGTCATAATGTTATGTCTTGAAAGCACAACTCATAAAAGTAACAGCACGCTAAGCTACCGTAACATGAACCAGAGACATCAACACCTGGCTATAACACGCGACAGGCTTATAAACCTCTGTGGAAACAGGTTGACTTGGCTTAAGAAGCTTGACGTCTTCACTGACGGCCGATCGTCAAGCAAGTGCAACAACATCATACATATAACTTCTATTAACTAACTATTCAACGGCAACAAGTCCAGCTTAGCAAATATTCATTATACCAACTTTATCAAGCTATCCCATAATTTACCTTAACTTGCACCTTACCGGGGAAATTGTTGTTATGTTAAGTCGCATTTTAAAGCTAAGGAGACTCTGACGAAGAAATTCAAACTCAGGATTTTAATATTTACAATACTAATGAGGTCATAATACAAACTCAGAAATATGTATTTTTTCCAAGCTGTCCTCAGAGGTTAATAAGGTCCCCAGAGCACTGTTTGAAGCTAGAAAGTTGGCAGGGTCCGCCACATATAAACAAAGTAAAACAGTATGAAATTGTGTTGTCCTTTAAGGTCAGTTTGTTTATTCAGTTTGTTCAGTCATGAAAACAAAGTGAGTTTGTTTATTTAGTTCGTTTAGTCGATGAAGATCTTTCTCCTCTGATAAAAGTTCTTCCTCAAAACTACATAGTGCACCTTTAAACATACCTTTATTTCATGCATACAAAGTTTAAATTTATTCTACATGGAGTTGCAACGTGAATACACTCTTCTCTAAAATGCAACGGACAAACACATTCACTGACAGAAGACAAGTCTTCACCAAACACGGATGCCTTCAGAGGCTTGGAGACAAATAAATCCTGCTCGGGGAGATAACGTCACACATCAAGCAGCCAGTAAAACGCACCATAAAAACGACACGACGCTGAGAGTTACGGCATTTATCGACCCAGGATTCTCGGCCCTTTTTACAGCTCTAACAGTGTTGCATGTTCTCCGCCTGTCCGCAGCCTGTGGGTCACCGATTACATGACATGGGCGCCGCTTACCTGACCCATCCGTCTACGTCACCGGCTCGGCATGACTCATGCCTCGTCGGTCGTGACCATCTATCAGTTCTCCCTCTCATGCTCCTCCTTTTGCTCCCTTTTCTTATACTCCCTTTTTCTGTTCCTCTCTTAAGTCTCTGTCTCTTTCTCTCAAACACATTTGTAAACACATTACGGCAGACACATACACACTCTCTCTCTTCCCGTTGCCTTTTTCATTATGCATTTTTTTGATATGAGCTAAATACAGAGCTGGGGCAAACCATCGAGCGATGACGATGTGAAAGCTGACATCTTTCAGAGGTGTAAGGCGTCTTGTTGGGGAAAGCAAAGAGAAGCAGCATGACCTGATTACAGATCCGATGCATGTCGACGCTGTTCAGTATGTGCCATGCCTGATTCTCTCCTGAGCATAAATATTTTTTTTTTTGTATTCTTGCAGAGTCCTAGAAATAGCCCTTTCACATTTCAGGCTCCTCTGCAGTCTGCCAGGCTGCCCTGTTGACAGCTGCCCGGTCACATAAATAGGATCCCCGAGGCCAGATCCACAGAGAGGCAGAAAAGCGAAAGAGACAGAGGGAGAAAACAGGATGATATCATTTGGAAAAGGCGTATGTGTCTCGGTTTAACATGTGCTCAGGTCGCCGCATGACGCCAAGAGGAGGTGTGCCAGAAATTTAGGGCAGGCAGAGCTTCAAAAAACCCTCTAGAGTAAAAAAGCCCAACAGTTCTTTGTTCTGTGAATCCGAATGAGGAGAAATGTCTCAGCCAAGGAAGAATCCTCTCTAATGAGGCCATATTTTCGCAATGAAGAGGCGGATAAATCAGCAGATCCCCTCACAATCATCAGACGCTAGTACGCTCACTCTAACAATGACTTCAGTAACACCGTGTCTCTTGCAGTGGAGTTCCTTCAGAACTTCTTTCTTTGGATCCGTGCATTGTTAAAAAAAATCACTTTCCCGGGCAGATACAAGTCCAGCAATGACTGCGGTCGAATAGTCAAAATGATTATGTCCTCTGTGTTTTCTTGAAGACGTTTCCTTCATATGGATTGAGGAAAAAAATGATGAACAAGCTGTGCAAGGAATTGCTGGATGGCATTTTTCCTTTGCAAAAAAAGACTATTTGACCACAGTCCAGGATTCCCCATGGCTGATTGTGTTTCCAATAAGTGGCAATCGAGTGGGAGGAAGCTTTTAAAGGACTGTCCTGTGGCGAGCGGGCCGAAGCCTGCGAGCAAGTGTTACTCTACTTACTAATAAGGATTTAGCCCATGAGAACTTGTCATTAAAGGTGGTCAAAGTTGCATGCTGGCAGCTGTGGTGGGTTGTACTTGAGCAGAATAGTGCTCGGGGCTAAGTGCTGACGCTAATTAGCCCTGAACCCTGAAGCGCAGCTGAGGCTGATGTCATTCATGCTGACCGACACCACGGAGGTTGTGTTTTTCGCCCGTGTCCGTTTGTTGGATGGTTTGTCAAAAAACTTGAATGGAGGATGGAGGTCTCGGCTCAGAATGGACCCCCATTAACTTCTGGTTCAGATTTGGCTAAAGGGATCGGATCCAGGAGTTTATTCTCATGTTTTAGAACGCTTAATTTTCTGACATTTTTGTTAACATCGCAGGGAACAATGGATGGATCTTCAGGAAAAAAAAAACAGAAAGTAAAACAAGATTCTGGACAAATTAAAATGTTAGCCTGATGATGGTCAGGACATATCGTCATGAAAGTTATTCTGAGGAGAACATATTTGTCCTGCGACAAATGTCTTGACAATCCAATAGTTGTGAAGAGGAGAAGTCAAATGCTCACCAAAGTCATTAGTATTCATTATCCGGGTACCATGAATATAATGTATGTACCGAATTTCATGGCAATCCGTTTGAAAGGTGTCAGGTGTGCAGAGTGTGCAGAGGGACGATGTATTTTTGGAGGCTAACTAGGGAGTTAGCATTGCCCCGGTTTGTATTTTTGAATTGAATAGAAGTTTTGGATTATTGCACATTTTGTTGAGCCGGATAATCTTCACAGACGAACACCACTTTTGTGGTTTTTGAAGCCTAAATGCAACTGCCAGAAGCGCAAAGCTAACGTGAGGCTAAAAACAAACTACATCGCGGTTGGATGACTTTAACGCCACCACCTTGAAGCTCGTTACTTCACTATACTGTACTTTACTATAAGTAGGTCCTGATACAAGTTGAAAAGTTGAATAGAATAATTTGCAACTAAAATCTGCCTGTAAAGACGGACTGGTGACTAGCTGCGTCTCCGTGTTCTGCATACTGACGTCATTTAGCCTCTTGTTAGCAGCCACCTGAAGAGAGCGTACGGTATAAGCCTTCATTCATCACGTGTGGGGTATTTACTGAACATATTTCATGTCGCATTACAGAATGTGAAAATTGGTTAAGCTTGTTTGAACCACAGACCTAAATTTATCTCATCACACACAAAAACATTCACTTTGAGTGCGAAAATGTTAATTAATTCCTGTGGCTCTCTGTAGCTAGGCTGCTATCAAAAATACATATTTTGAGTATCAGTTATACTTCACAATGCATTGAAAAGGGGTTACTCCCTGAAAGTAAGAGGAAAAATTTAATCATTTTAATTCATATTAAAGGGAAAAACTCCCAAACGTTCTGGTAGGATATTGGCTAAGGCAACAAACTCCTAGCACTAATACACCTAGACGAGGAAAGCTTTGTCAAGGTCCGATCATCTGCAGATTACACGAGAGGCTTCCGCGTTTAATATGGAGAAAGATCTGCTGTAGTCTTGGTGAGTATTGTAACGCAATCTGTGATTATCAGATGTATTTATTCTCTATTTATAGGGGTGTGTAGGGTGGGTTTATTGAGCTAATGTGTGTTCAAATGTTAAACACGTTGAAATGTCAGTATTTCTGTTCTCACAAAAGGTGCAGCTAATTTCCACCTCGGCGTTCGCCAGGTTGATTCCGGTCCAGCAGTTCCATTTATTTTGGATGTTTACCTCCAGAGGATGTGACCTAATCGTATCATCTATACAGGTAATTTTCCCAGATATCTATTCTCTCCTTTTATCATTGCGGTGCCTAGATGCACACAGTCAGCCCTCTTCAATTTCTTGCATCCTCCGCTCCGTGTGATATCAGCCGTCTCCTCGCGGTCCATCTGTTCGCACAAAAGGAGGTGCATGAGGCTTGTTCTGTGTGCCAGCGCTGACCGGCTCCATCTGGTAACAAGGCCGTAAAAAGATAATGGCCGCCAGGAGAGGTAGCCAGTCAATAAGGGGGCTATGGCTTGTTCGGCGGGTCGATGAGGTTTTTTTTTTTTTACCTGCTGGATCTGAGGGAGAGGCGTGGGAACAGTGTGCTGCGGTGGCCCTCTCGGTTCAGCCCGCGGGGGGGGCATGCATTACTGGAGGGCTGCAGGGTCAATGTATGCAGGCTCATGCAACGCACGGAGTCTTTCTTGTGACATTTCCGACTGCAGCTTGAAATTCATCCTTTCATCCAAACACGCGGAAACAATTTGCACGACAACCCTGCGACTTTATTAACCCACTAACATTTACTCTGCATGATATATGTCCTTCATCTCGGGACATGATTCGCCGATTAAAATGCGTCAGTGCGCAGGGCTGTCATGATCCGCTTCGGCTCGACATATAGTGATGACATTTGTGGCTGTGTTTCATTACAGCATGTTAAGCTATCAGCGGCCTCCGACATAACAGATGTCATGCGTTGCCGCTGTTTACACTGCCCCTGTTATCTCACATCCGTTACCTCCCCTGCTCATTTCCACTATCTGATCCCTCGTCGACGTTTTCAGCACAAGTGCCAAAACTAGCCTAGCAACAGGGGGTTTTATGTCATGGCAACTGTGTTTGCGGCGAACCGACTGCTCCGATCAATACTCTGCGGTATCAGGCGACAAGGAGTGTTTGGAGGAAATGTTCCCTTCGAGCAAAAAAAAAAAAATACACCGAGGGGACGCGGTGATGTGCATTTCAAGGAGCCACTCTGAGGGCGTAATGGAAAGAAAAAAAAAAAAAAAGAAAAGCAGGCCAGGTTTAAAAAGCTGAATCGAAATAGTTGGAGGTTGTAAATGAATGGCAGATCGCAGGCCTCTCCGTGTTTGTCCTTAAAGACCAATTGCCTGGGAAATGGGAGCTAATGGAGAGAGCGGTAGAGGTTGACTGAGTGGCACAGTTAAAGGTGAGTCTGGGGCTATTCTGTGCTTTTCACCATGAAAAGACCAAAAGCAACTCAATACTTTCTGACGTCCCTTCTCTGTCCTTGGCGTTCAGTACGAAGAAATATCGAAAACTTGTCACAGGCAGACGTTACAGTTCATCCTTCTAGATGTGGCCATGTCATCCCCAGAGAATGAATCCTCCTCACTTTGATGCTTCACATCGATGGTTTTAAGTTAAATGTGTCAATAACTGTTGGTTGTATTTAGAGTTTGCCCCCATCAGGATGAACAGTAATACCCTTAACGATCCTCTGACTTTTCATCTACTCAGTGTTTACATGAGTTTCTCCAAAACTTTGATTCACAACCACTTCTTTCAAAAGCTAATGACATCCCTGCACGCTTCGAGTTTAGTTTAATTGTCAGCGTTGGGGAAGCTACTTTGAAAGCACCGCGTCGCGAGCTGCCAATTACTTCCCACTGGTACAACTGCAGCAGAGCTACCCTCGGGGGAAGTCTAGTTTGGTTAACGAGCGCTACGTAGAAAAAAGTTGTTCGAATAACTTTGCATGAAGAAGAATTTGTCAACGGGGATGGAAAATTGTTACATGGCAGCAAAACGGTGCCGTTCAATTGAGTTTAGTGTGAAGGGACCATTTCTCCGTAGGCCATACGTAAACCAATCGATAAAATACCTCACTATTCACGAGGGCAGAGGACAGAAATTCCCCAAGGTCCTGATGTGAACAGAGATTTCTAAAGATCTAGGTCTCAGGTCGTCAGAAGCTATTGGGTGCACCTGTGATGTTCTCCCTCAGGTGGCTTCAATCAGTCAGATGGGAGTCTATATGACGGGGTTGCAGTTCCTCTGCTCTGTTGGTTGCGTGTCTTCAGGGAGTCGACACCGCCAGTTGGCTCTCTGCGTTTTCTGTTTGAAGGAAAATCTGGGTTGAGTGTTTGAGATTTTAGTTCTTTTGGCCAGTTTCCGTACATTTTTTTTCCCCCACTTCACCTCTGGTTTTTTGGTCCATTCCTTTTGTTTGTCTATCTTTTTGATAGAATCTGTGAGTGGCTGTGTTTTATTCCCACCACCACCTTTTAGACACAGAGGGACCAGTTGGCTTTGAGCCTTTTGTGATTTTATGCAGTGCTTTGTTGGTTTCCCAACCTGCGACCCCTGTCCTTCAGGTTTTGTTATCTGGGGAAGTGTCGCACAGGCCTTAGAGTCAAGATGAGATACTGTATCTCAGTGAGCCAGCTTAAATCATTACTGAACACCCAATATATATGACAGCGTAGCCTGAGCATGAGTTGGGGCTGGTTAAAATGGGTTCAGTAAAATACAGAAAATCATTCCTTCCCTTTGAAGGTGCCATAAATGTAACTAGCCTCACTATATGAGGAAATAAACAGTGTTGATGTTGCCATGTTGTTGCAGAGACTATCTACAGAACATGGCATGCTAACGAGCTAGCTCCGGTCCGTCACAGTCCGAACCTACTGTGCTGGCATTGAAAACGGCAGCATTCCTACGCTGCTCTCCCTAGCTGCATGGCTAACTGAGCTAACTACCCAATGTCAGCTACAGTGAGCAGAAGTTAGTGATTTGCTGCCCACTATTTGTTCAGAGTATGAATTCAACAGGTGGCCAATTCTTACAGATTGCACCTTTAAGGGCCCCGAATGTTTTGCGGTTCCAGCAGTTAAGTTACATGTAGTCCAGTGCACTAATTGTCTAACATGCTACACTAAGCATTGCTATCGTGAGCTTGTTAGCATTCTTACGCTGATGTTAGCATTTTGCTCTAAGCTCCACTTTACCAAAGGAGCTGACCGTCTCTCAGAGCTGCTAGCGTGGTTGAAAAGGGTGTATATGATGATATATATCCAGTCCGTCCTCATCCAAAAAACGACCCTGTAGGGGGACTGTGAAAGCAGCTTATTACGACCCATATTGACGGGATTTGTTTGGCGACAACCTTCTTCAAATGAAGCAGTTGCGAGGAATTAAATTACGCACCAACAACAGCATTCATGATGCATGTCTTGAAAGTCTGAGGTTCATCAACATACATTCTCATTTCACGGAGTGGTCATATAAGTGAAAGGAAACACAATGACGAACAGGTGGATTAAGATTTATTTTCACACGTGGCTCCATAATAAATACAATAATAATAATAAATCACCGTTGTCTCCGACCTTCCTCACTCCCCCGCTCCATCTTAGACAACACTGTCAGGACACGGACGATGATTAATCCTCTATCTGGTAATATGTCCCCAGATTTCTCTAATTACTGGTGTGGATCACAGTGCTGTCACAGGAGTGATAGGTCAGTGTGGGGAAGGAGTCATCGCATGTCACGACATTCCTGCATCCCTTCTCCCCTCGCTCTGCTGTCCAATTAGAGACGGCGAAGGTATTGAATATGATAAATGCATCTGATACTGGACAGCTTGTTGGGTAGCAGACTAGTGATTCCACAAAGGATTCGGAAGGACACATTTATTGGCAGGTGCAGCAGCCGATGGGATTCCCATTTGCTGTTGTTCAAGATTGATTATATTCAGGGCCTTGGCGGTGGCGGGGTACGCCTCAGTGGGCTCTCGACGAGACATTTGAGGTGTAAAAACAGACTGTCTTATTGATCCATTTTCCTCTTTGATGGCTTTGTACAGTACAAGGACTGTTGTATACGATGCAATCAGTTTCACTTCAGATGCCAAATGAAGCCAGTAGGTAGTACAGATTCTCTGTGCCGATCCGATTGATACAGGATGGTGGCCCTGAAGTGCAAATCACAGCAGCATATTGGAAAACACAACCACAAAACAGGAAAACACAAACAGGAAAACACAACCACAAACAGGAAAACACAAACAGGAAAACACAACCACAAAACAGGAAAACACAAACAGGAAAACAGAACTACAAAACAGGAAAACACAAACAGGAAAACAGAACTACAAAACAGGAAAACACAAACAGGAAAACAGAACTACAAACAGGAAAACACAAACAGGAAAACAGAACTACAAACAGGAAAACACGAACAGGACAACATATCCGCAAACAAAGACATCAGAACGAGAAACAGGAAAACACAACTGCAAATAAAAAAATTGTTGTCTTTGCGGTTGTCTTTTCCTCTGTGCAGTGGTGATTTGCACTTCAGGGCCATTTTAGCTCAAAGTACGAATACATTGTGAGCCAGTGGCAGATAGATGGCAGATTTTATGCTTGGAGGCACACACGGAGGATTAAATTGAGTCATTTCTTTTACAATGGGGAAAACTCAAATGAAACCGTGTTATCACTCCATCATCCTCCTGCATTTTTCTCTCCCCACCAGGCATTTATATATCTGTAATATTATTCCTCAGGCGTGTCTGTGACCTTTTTTGTAACAGACTCATGACTTCTGGACAAAAAAGTTTTCAGTATTCTTCGATGTGCTAAATGTCAGGCCGCAGTCGAATTGGTTTAACATGAGGTTGAAAGCTATAATGTTAAAAGGTATCGTCACGCCGTCTCATCCTCCCCTCACCTTTTTAGATAAAGCAGTCTCACAGAATATATCATCATATCTGTGCCTGAAGTGTTGCCATCTGTATAGTGTGTGTGTGTGTGTGTGTGTGAAGTGTTCTCGTCAAAGTCATTTGCATATTTTCACATCCATGTCCCAGGTTTTTTCTCTTTTTTTTTTTCCCCACAGTCAAGAAATCAAAAACCTGTCGGTGCAACTTTCTAACAGAACATTTTAGACGGAGAGGGAGCTCAGGCAAAATCGATTGAGAGTTAATCACTAAGATCTGATGTGCCTCTGAGTGCAAGTAGCGATTATTTCTAATATTGATTAACCTTCCTGTGAGTTTCTCCATCATTCGAATTATTGTTCGGTCGATAAAATGTCAGAAAATTGTGGGAAAATGCCCCAGAGCTGAATCTGACGTCTTGCTTTTTCTGTGTTGTTGGACTAAAACACAGTCGAAGAAACCAAAGAATTTGGTGTTGCTGTTTGAAAACAGGGCTTTAAAGGGTAACGGCAACCATTTTACACACACTGAAGGTGCACTTTGTAGTCTTGAGGGGAAAAAAAATGATTTAGAAGAGAAAGATCTTTGACTAAATAAACAAACTCTCTTCGTTTTTCTGACTGAAAAAACTGAACACAATTTGGCGGACCCTGCCACCTTTTATTTTCCTCTGAAAACAGCTTGTTTACTCAGTTATGGAAAAGATAAATATTTCTATATTTCTGAATATCAAAATTCTGAATTTGAATTTCTTACCGCATTTGTGAAAAAAGTAATATGAAGCCTTTTATGGCTCCAGTGCATTGTGGGTAATTTATGCGCCAGGTTTTGAAAATGAAAATGTGGAGGAAAAAAAGGTGATGCCTCTGGTTACTGTATCGGTTTTGATCATGTGTTTTTAAAACTGTCCATAATTGACCGGTAGGCTGTCTTTTCAAAACCTGGCGCCTACATTACCCACAATGCAACGTGACATCACTGGTGGCAATTGATCAGATTACAGCTTCCTGCAACAAAAACATTTATACTACTTTTTGCACGTATGCAGTGGTACTTTCCAAGTCCTATAAATACACTTTGATATATGAAATGTATTGAATTGCCCTTTAACTGATTACCTGTCAATCAACTTGATTAATCGACTCTGCATTGAGTTTTATTTACAGCTACACATTGATTTCAACATCGAGAATATCAGGATACTTTAGAATATATTTTTTTTTTAGGATTGGATCTAGAACGTGATGGTTTTTATTTGATTTTATTTTAGTCATGTTTCCTCTGGCATCAGATTTGTGTACTGGCTGCAGATGCACTTTCTTCAGCCAACTGCAGTCCTCAAAAATCAATACGGCGATTGATGTAGATGCGTTGAGTTTGAAACTGTCGGCGCGAGCTGCCGACTTACACCATCGCACTACAGCCTCTGCAGCACCTTTTTACTGTCACGGAGGACTTTGATTGGTGTTGTTGTTGTTCTGTGTTTCTACAGCAACTGCAGCTCTTTCTCGCTCTCTCTCGCACAGAGTCAGAGTGTGAATCATGCAGTTTGGATCATTTTTGCACCTCGTAATTTTGAGCGACACATCCTTTGTGCCCTCCATAACAGCACGACAGATGCGTCCTGACTTTAAAACATGCTGTTGTATCTGATACACGGTGGTGACAATAAACACAACACAGATACCTCCTGCGCTCGCTTACTGTTAACAGTCTTCACCTCCCCATCTCTCTGGCTGGAAACTATCCTGGTGGAGGAACAGACAGAATAAAACGGCAGCAACGTCAGCATAATGATCCATTAAGACGCCGGTGTGATTGTGACGCTCGTGAATTGAGCAGAACACTGGGATCAGAGGAGATGTAACTTTTTTAATGGGCGGACAGATTGAAAAGGAAAAGGGCATTCTTGGGAGAGGAGGCGTGTAGTTAAAAGTGTTGCATGCATTATGGATCAGTACACACACACACACAGTCGCAAACACAAAGGCTGCTGCAGCAAGCCTCCGGGGCCGGTCTGTGGCAGAAGTCTACAGGGGTTGAGGCAAAGGCTAATCAAAACCAGAAATGGCCATGTCTTAATCACAGACTCTGGTAAGGGGAAAACCACCGGGGGCACAACTGGATGTTTCTCTTCCAGATGGTCCCTCCGATGTACTTTTTTTTTTTTAAGATAAAGTCGAACAGATTTTTTCTTTTCCAGTGCAGTGCATGTAAAGTGTATTTTCTTTCAGATCTGAAGCCTAAATAAGCGTCTCCTGTATACCAAAGCAGAAGCGTTCACTCTTGAACAGCCACAGGAGGATACTGTACCCTCCTACTCCACTTGTTCACTCTCATATGATGGCTTTTTACAGCAGCTAAATACAGGAACTTTCATTTTCTGTTGCTTCTGGTGTATCCTGCGGTCAAAAGTGACTAATAGACTGAGACTAATAACTGCACGAGGCCAGGTTCAGTTTGTTTAAGTCGCCATCATACACCTGGGTAACACGAAATGCGACTGAGCCAGTTGAACAGCATCACCGTGCATGCGCCTTTCTACTCGAATCACCTTCAACAAGCCGGTGAAGGCGGTTTGCTGCACCTGTTCGTACCGAGCGTCAGCTGTCAGATTCATCCGTCACAATGCGATGGAAAAGCAATACCTCAGGCCGACTTTATCTCATGTTCACATGCCAGAGTATGTCCTCCGCTCTGCTTCCCCTGAGTGCAATTTTAAGCCTGCTGTCCTCCATTTAAGTGCTTAATAGGATATGCAGATATACAGGTCTTTTTTTCTATAAACTTTGTCAGCTACAATATGTGGGTATTTCCTGAATCTGACATTATCTCACGTAATCGAACCGTATTAAAGGCCGTTCTCTGCTATTAATTCAGAAAAGCTTAGCATTAGATCGACTAAACATTGTTATTATCCCATTTTCTCTGGAATGTTTCTTAAAAGGTGTATACTAGATATTTTTTTATGGTACGCTGTTTTTTAAGTTAGCTAGCTTGTAGCCACTTTCCTAAACTTCCTAAGCTTCTAAATTAGCTCTTTTCTAGCTAAATCCATTTTAGAGCTCTTTTTTCTATAGCATAGCCTACATGCACAGTGTCAGTGAAACAATGAAATACATAATACTTTTGGAATTTGACAGGAAATGCCCCAAAACAGACGCCGTACTATAAAAGTTTATTAGCCTGCAGCCACTGTTGTAGCTAGCTAGCTAATTTTTTGAGTGGCTACAGTTTGAAATAATTTTCTAAACAACAAGGGTTATTTCAGTTAGCTGCAAACAAGGCTTATAGAAATGAAACAAGTCTCAACTTAGCCTAAACTACAAAATATAAACAGATGTATCTTTTTTTAGGTGGCTAAAATCTGTCATATGATAGATTGTCAGGAGAAAACATACATCACATGCATGCATCTAATATACACAGTTATCAGTTATCTTTGTGTTTATGCAGACTTGTAAACAAACACACACACTAGGACACAACTTTCCTCCGGCCAATTACCCTCGGAAAAAAGAATGAGGCAGATTTTAAAGTGACCCATCTGCTGCTCGCACTCAATCATGCTAATATGGTCTCGAGGTACACCCACGAGCTCGCTGCGAGACATCTGAAACTAATGACGGACCCCACCACGTCTCTCCCAAATGGTGCTCTAATTTAAAAAATTCCCTCAGAAAGAAATGATAAACTCAACTGACTATTGAGTTATGGAGAGTTCTCACAGGCAGGACGAAGTCGGAGCAAAGCGAAACCTAGAAAGACAATTGACAGCTGCTGGAGCTCAAGAATGTAATTATTCGCAGCCTCAGCGGCTCCGAGCCGCTGATAATATCACAGTAAGAGAAAGAAAATGATGTCATCTAAAACTCGTCGTCTGCTACAGTGAGGACAAGTTTGATCGAGAGAGTGAGGAGGACGTTGGGAAAAACATTGCCATTCTAACTGAGCAGATGTTTCTGATAGGAAACAATTTGCTGATATTGGAGCACGATGTCCTTATTTTACATAAAAGTGCATCTTCTGATCTTTTAATTTTGGATTATTGAATTGGCAGAATTGTGAGCAGTACTTGACAAAAGTACAGTCTGCGCTCGCTCGTCATCGTGTTGTCAGAGTCAGACTGATGCACCATATGGTCAATTATCTCCTCCATGTGCTGTCTTCCTCTGGTGTTTGTTTGGACTGCAGGGCTAATTGAAGTGAGAATTATGTGAGATAAGAAATTATGATTATTTGAGTGACACTTTGAGTCTTTGAATGCAATAACTTTTGTACTGCTTTTAATCTTTAAAAGGTTGGTTTCTGACAATAAGACGTTATGATGTAATGTGTTGCAGAGATATCTCCTGAAAGTAGCACGGTAACCAGCTAGCCACAGCTCTTCCTGGTCCAAAGCTCCTGTGCTAGCTTTGTAAACACCAACACGCCTCCAGTGCTCCCAGCTCCTCGTCTGGACTGCTAGCTGCACAGCTAACTGAGCTAGCTAGCTAACAGTAGCTGCAGTTAGCAGCAGTCAGCGGCTATTCGGGTGATATGTTATTTGTTTTGAGTATGAATTCAACAGTACTCCAAATCTAACATATTGCACCTTTATTATTCCTTTAACTATACTTTCTATAAGTCTGGTGATGAGAAGATAATGACTGAAATTCCCTTTTTTGGGTGAACTTATCTTTAACATATTAAATGTTTACAATTAATGTCATCTTGTGATACAAGGAAACAATTCATTTGTTTTACTCGCGTCTTCGGTTTTGGTCGGAGTGGAAAAGAACATCGGAGCCAGACAATAAGCTCCTCTTCACGAAAAATCTGAATCCTCCTCCGCTCATGGTTTATTAAAGAGGGCTCGATTTAGAACAAACTGCTGAGTTGCCCCATTTAAGATTCATGAAAGAACGAGGCCCAGTTTGATTTTGG
>OMLP01005610.1:36031-51760 GCA_900302685.1 Spondyliosoma cantharus | reverse complement strand
GGAAGAAAATACACATTTGAAATGACGTCTGGAAAGAGCCCTTTGGCCCCCAGACCTAAATGGTGATTTGTGTCTGTCTCCGGCACCCTGCAGGTACACATTTGCGTGACACCAGTTGGTCAAAGGACATCTGGGTCCACCTGGATCACTATGTTAAATGTGTGCCCCCATACCTTCCCCCAAGGACATCTGGACCCACCTGGATCACTGTTAAATGTGTGCCCCCCCCCCGCTGTTCACACTCTCCAAAGAGCAGATGCCCTGCCTTTGCATCCCTTTTGTTTACCTTTTGTTTTGTACCTGCCCTTCCTTGTTCTTTGTTCTTACTGTATAAAATGATACTGTTTCATTTGCTCTGGGTCCACTCACCGGCTCAGATCCGCTCTGTGCCTGTCGGTTCACCAGTTTACCGGTATTCTTTGAATAAACACATCGCCACAGCAAACTGCTCAACAGGACTTAAATGATTTCTTCAACAATTACATATACATATACACTGCTCAAAAAAATTAGAGCAACACTTTGAAAACACATCAGATCTCAATGTGAAAAAAAATGATGTTGATATCTATACAGACATGGACAGGGCAATGTCTTAGGAACGAAAGGATGCCACATCTTTTAATGGAAATAAAAGCCTACAGAGGGCTTAATCGTATAGACACGCCGAAAATGAAAAAAAGTGAAATAAGGATGTGGCAGGCGCGTCCATTTTACCAAAATTTAATTTCTGCAACTCAAAATGCTTTTCAATATCTTGCGTTGCCCCCACGTGCTTGTATGCATGCTTGACAACATCATGGCATGCTCCTAATGAGACGGTGGATGGTGTCATGTGGGATGTCCTCCCAGATCTGTGTAAGGGGCATCCCTGAGCTCCTCTAACCCTAACGCTGACCCTAACCCATATTTCATGTTTCGATTTTAGAAAATACATAAAAAAGTTGCCATTAAAGTGTACTAGTACATGTCCAGGGAGGCATTTGTGGAAAACTTTATAACGTCCAAAAAACATCTCTGTCACGACGTCCTCAATTTATCAATGAACAGATAGTTGTCAACTGTGAAATGAATCACCAACCATTTTAATACTGATTTATTGGTTTGAGTAATTTTACAGTTAAAATCATCTGATTCCAGCTTCTTAAATGTGAATATTTCCTGGTTTCTTCCTCCTCTATGACAGTGAACTGAATATCTGTGGTTTGTGGACAAAACAAGACATCATCAACATGAGGACGTCATCTTGGGCTTTGGGAAACCCTTTTTCTTAGGGAAAACATTTTTCACCATTTTCTGAGATTTTTTTATAGAGCAAACAACTAATCAATTAATTGCTTCAACAATGAAAATAATCATTAGTCAAAGCCCTAATTTATAGAGTATAAACTTTACCGTATATGCACATACTGTATACATACTTGTGTATTTATCAATACTTGATACACATTTCATATTTTTGCTTTGGTGGTGACAACTTGACACATGCGATGGTCACGCTGACTCAAAATCAGCAAATCGGCAACATGATCTGAGCAGAAATGTCAAAGCTGGTCTTAAGAGGCACTCGTGATATGTTCCCATTCATTGTTTCATGGGACCCAGGACCCTATCTGTAACCAACTAGAGCTACGCACATCATCGGTTTGTTCTGCTGGGGCGAAGAGAGGCCACTTCAGTTCTCATCTAATATGTGATTTCATAGTTTGATTTTCCCTCTCTTAAGTCAGTGGCACTGGGGCGTGGGCCCCTCTGGGGGGCATGGAGCCAGTGCAGGGGTGCATGGATGATCAGGGGCAAATATGAAGTGAAACTAAGTTGAACGAATATGATTTATTTATTTATTTATTTGACTAAAATTAAACTTAGATCCTCAATAAGTGTTTCCTCTATCATTGTTTATCTTTGATAAAAAATGTAGGGTGGGAGGACATGAACGTGTGATTCCATCACTTTTATTGATCAAAACACAATTTTACATTTTCCACAGAATTCATTTAAACAGGCACCTAGCGACATGATCGTCTTAAATTCTGTCTCTCAATTACCACAGTGTTAGTCCTGAGATCAAATGGCAGACAAAAATAACAAATTCAGCAGATTTGGAATATTATTTTATTGAAATTGATCCTCCTTCCTCTTAATTTGCAAACCTCAGTTCTTTCATAATGTTGGTGTGTAATGTGCTTCAGCTATCCAAAAAAATAACTTTGAGAGCACAAATGTTAATTATTGCTCCGACCAAACTTTTCGTCCCAACCAAAATATCATTGATATTGTTGAAATTGTTATCAAATGAGGTGTCTGTCTGCTGAAATCTTATGTCTATCAAATTTCACAGTCTTTGTTTCACTTTCTTCAGAACGTGCCTTTTTTCCATTTGTTGCTTCCATTACAATTGATAATCTAAGAGGGATCAGGAAAGCTCTTGCAGGGGTCATACCTATAATCATGAAATAAGATCCCTATTGTCTGGCAGCAGTCATAATCACACAAAATGTGCTTCTCACTTTCAGACCCTGTATTCAGACCAAATTCAGGCGTTGTGGCAATCAGCCCAGGGTTGTGCAGTTGTGTTTGGAGTATCATAACGTGGTTCATGAATCTGTCCGAATAGTGCCAGATTCAGGATCTCGGCTTTGGAGCAACTACTTTTCCAGAGAGGCTTCAACTTACAAGAAAACATGAAATTATTACAGTAGGAGCCTATATTTATAGTCATTTTATAAATATAATGTAAACGGCTCGTGGAACAGCTGGTCTTAATCAGCGGTTTATGTGACTGGCCACTGCAGCATGACATCAGGTTTTGTTAATCCAAAATCTCATCTCATCTTAATCTCATTCGCTAAATTGTCACACTTGTCACACCCAAAATGAACAGGAGGACTGGCATTTTCGCCACAACCCCTGATTTGGTCTGAA
Organism: Spondyliosoma cantharus; assembly: GCA_900302685.1. Lineage (NCBI taxonomy): Eukaryota > Metazoa > Chordata > Actinopteri > Spariformes > Sparidae > Spondyliosoma > Spondyliosoma cantharus. The sequence goes on along the minus strand of OMLP01005610.1, from coordinate 48,835 downwards.
TGAGGCCTTAGTGCTCCTTCTTCAGTTTGGCTAGACTCATGAGGAGCTGGTCCCTCCTCTGAATCCTGGCTGACAGATGCTGCTGGTCGCTGGGAATCAGCTCACGCATCTCCTGTGGACATCAGAAAGGAAACATGTGAGAAAAAGCAGATTGTCAGAGCAAAGATTCGAAGGCTTTGAGGAGCAAGGATTAAAAATCAAGTATCAATTATTTTTCTAGCACTTTGATTAAAATGAAATAAATATAGTTGCTTTTTTTTTTTTTACTAGAAACTGATCCTTGCACGTTTTGTGTTTGTCATAGGTGATTTTAGACCTTTTTAGGTTCTAAAAATGCAGCACACCTACATTTCCTCTCAGCACCCCCCCAAAAATAATAATGATTATTATCGATTATTATTATTTTCTTCATAATTTTCCCTGACCCTAGGGTTTAGAGGGAAGGGAACCAAATACAGACTAGCTGCACTTAATATATTAAACTATTACACTTACTATATATCTAACTTAAAAGATCCTGTTTAATATCATTTTGTTTACCTAAAACCGTTGTATGTGTTTCTGCAAAGGGAGATGTAAAGAAGTTAACAGCAGATCAACCAGTCAGTCCTTTATTTATTCATACTAATTCACATAAAATAAAATACTATAATCATATATTGTAGGAAAAACCTGACCCCCCATCCCGGCGATAATATCACGTGTCACGATATTTGGCCGCCCTTGGTTTGAGTAATATTAGTTTGTCTGTAAATACATAGAGAGCCATGACTTGTAGCTTTAAATTCATTGACTGACACACTGGATAACATATGTTTGGTGTAAGCGAGCTCTAAGACAGGTGGCACAGAGACTCATTGTCTGATTCCCACGTTCTCACTGGACTTGTCGTGTGTTCTGGTAAACACAGTTAGTCATGCTCGCTGCTGAGGGTTCTCATCCTTGATGTATGTTGGTTGCGTTGCCTCCACGCTAGGAATGGAGATGGGGGGATAGTGTACAGGCCAAGAGAAAAGTAAGCTGTGACAAGGACTGCAGTGTGAGGACAAACTGACATTTCAAATTGGTAGAATCTTCTCTAGTGTGACTCAAACCACCCTGTAACAGTAGTGGTTTGAGTTTACAGGAAAGCTAAAAGGGGTATTTGACAGGTTTTGAAGAGTATTCCTTTAAAAGCTGAGGAAGGCCGACGTTAATGTGGTGGGATTTTGTTCTTGTATCTATTGCTGTCTTCGTACTTTAGACATAGATGTTTCTCAGCGTTAATCTATATAACTGTTGAATATGAATCAGGACACTGTGTAAATGCAACTGATCAGGTCAGCTTGCAACGGCATTATTTAAAGGGAATGTCTTAACTGAGAAAAAGCCCTTTCGAAGAACCACACACTCATGGAATGCTGTTGCTCTTGAAACTAGTTTACCTTAAAGTTTTTATTGCTCTGGCCACGGGTCTCCTCACATGATGACCTTCTGTGGCTGACGTTTTACCAGCCTGTGACAGTATGTGACTAAGTAATGCCTACTTAGGAGAGAGCCATTTAGTGCTGGGTGAGAAGGACCTTTTGACTTTCAGTCATGCAGAACTAAAGACACCATCAACAAACATTCTGTTCATTCGACTGAATCATTCGGAAGAAATCTATGAATCAGAATATTTTTGAAATACATTTTTACATTTATACAGTAGATCGCAAGGTACCATAAGTGAATGTGTGGCTCAGTGTCATTTGCTGCCGTCACACTTACATTAAAGATGCTCTTGCTGCCCTCGCCCAAGAAGTCTGGTACAGGCCCAAAGGAGTTCAGGACCCTCATTATGCCATCAGCATAACGTTTCATATAGTCTTCTATACCTGAAAGAGGACATGTGAACAGAGCAGGAAGGCCAGGAATGAGAACATGGGCAATATAAATTAAATATAATAAAAATATAATTGTGTCCAAAGCACATTTAAATTGTCTTTGTGTACAGTAGACAAAAGGTTAAAAATAAAGCACAGTAGATACTGACTGTAAGACAACGCATTAGACTACACATGTTCCAGTGGTTCCAGTCGTAAGAACAACATAATCGTTTAGACTGAAAAATGTGAGCTGGCTTGGTATAAATCAATTTTCAGACAAGCCTCAGTCTTTTGAATGTGTTGGCCCAACACAGAACCACAGAGAAAAACTACAAGATGCTTTCAGGGTCAACTCCTGCCTGCTCAGTCTGCACATTGAAGGCCTTGTAAATAACTCTCAGGTCCTTCTTTATGGCTCTTTTTGTCTTTCAGTTAGGGGTGGGTGGTATGACGATTAGGTCACCATCCCCAGTGTCTTGCTCGGCCACAACGCGAGTTTAGCAATACCGTCATTACTCTCATAAGCGTTTTAGCCTATCAAAAAATAGGTGCTTTACTGTGGCTGAGGGCAAAACATGAACTCATAGAGCTAATGTTGCATCCATTAACTACTGTTTTCCTTGTGAATGCTAACTTCAGTAACAAACATGTGGAAGGTCTTCATCTACTGTCACTGTCAGAGGAAATGAACACCCAGCGGATGAAATCGACTTGAAGTGATTTAAAGTAAAGTAAAAGTATTTTGCTTCAGACTGCTTTCTGAACGAGGGCCAGCAGATTGAAAAGCTGGATTCACTTTGAAACTCTGTGATCTTCACTAGGATGAGTTGCTGCTGCCTCACCCTATCCTGCTGTCCAACTCTGAGAATGAATCACATACGCCTATACGTTACTTTTATTCCAATCTGAAGCCAAGAACCCCTTTTTTTTCTTGCTTAAGATATGTTCCCTTAGTGTACATGGTAAAACAGAGGTAGAATCACGTTGAGTGGAGTATCCCTTTTTTATTTATTTTTTTAAACGGTGACATAGTACGATCACTTCAAAAAAAGAAAGAAAAAGTGACATACATTGTTAGTGATATCACCAACCCCTGCATTCAGTGTGAGTTATTCTCTCATTACTCTCATTGATTAACCTTTAATGATTTATTTGTGACGTAGTCAGTGGACACCTTGGCTGATGAATGATTCATGCGCTGCTCAAATAATCTGTTAAAGATTAATAAATGACGGTTCTGAGTTTCCTCTACTCAGTGACCTACACAGCTATAGAAAAACACTACAACTCCTGCTGTTGGAAGCCTTGTTGTATTCACTGCAGATGGATTACAATGAATGCAGAAACATTATTGTCCTGCTGTTGGGGTACAGTGTTGCTCTTCTTTAAAAACTCAACAACATGAAGCTGGCTGGGCTATTGGTAGTTGATTACTTGCTAAATATCTAAATGGTACATTCATATAAGCATCCTTCAGCACCAAAGCAGCCAAATGTTTGTGTATCAAATACTTGACTATGCCATTTAATTTGGATGTACAAAATGGCAACACACAGCACGCGAGAGAGCCTCGGCAGCAGTTCACAGGTTTCCAGTATGTGTCCAGCCTGTTATGATACAGCATAGGTTCCCAACCAGTGGCGTACAAAACTTATCATAAAGAGGGCCATCAGTGGTTTGTTGACATTCCTGTGATAAGTACACAGCAGAACTGTGAAGCACAATAAAGTCAGAGCGGAGCACTGTGAAAACTAGAATTACTGCATTGTGGTTGTACACCTCTGCTGACCAGTCAAGTTGCATTTTACATCCATGTCTTTCGAGTCTTTCTGCAGACCATTATCATGTCACGGTGAAGCTGACCTTTGACCTTTTGGATATAAAATTATCATCACTTCATTACTTTATCCATAACTAGTGAATTAATTCTTGAGTTATGGCCAAAAATCGTGTTTTGTGAGGTCCACCAAAATCTAAGAAGTTGATCTTTGATTCCAAGTGGACCTTTGTGCCAAATTTGAAGAAAATCCCTCCCAACTTTCATAGCGTTCACGAGAATGGTACGTACGTGCGAACCACACAAAGACATAATGAAATGAAGTTTCACACAATTTTTTTTAAAAATGTGACGTATTAGTCAATCAAACAAACACAAAAAAAAAATGGTAAAACCTTTCAGTTTTTTCCCCACAATAGTTATTCAGACATTTAAAACAAAGTAGCTGACGACTACAGTATGTGGCTAGAACTTTAAATGAATCAAATAAATGTTATTCAGTATAAAATGTTTTATCCTGAATGACCTTTGAATGTTTACATGAGACTTACTGTATATGACACAGCAGTGTGATATGTACCATCTACCTTCTACCAAACACAGACTTTGTGTGGGAGGAAGATATAAGTGTTATTCTGCAACCACCGTCTGACTTAAATGTTTGCATTCCATGCATCACAATCAAGGATGGATGACCGAGCCCAGCTATATCACAAGTGGCTCTGGTACACGCTGTAATTTTTTGTAGTGGATTATTCAAGCTTCATCAAAAGCTTCGAACAAAAAGTCTGTGTTAACTGAGGACCTCACAGAGGTTGAAAATATGTGAAAAGTTGCAGGTACATTTCATCTTTGACAGGTTAAAACTGAAAATGTGTTTATTTTCCACTGGCCTTTCACCTCTTCAACCATGTTGCACAACACAGGACTTGGAAAACTTAACTTCAATTTGCTCTGGAAGAACAACATATGTTACCTGTATTTGTAGGTGTGAATGTGGCAATGAATGAATGTAACATCACCAGATAAGCACCCCAATGTTTTTTTGGTAAACACTTCTGCTTTTAAAAAGGTAAAGCCCACCTAAGGTTTGAGTTAAAAAAAACTTGAAAGGTGGCTGTGAGAACTTTGAAGCTCACTTCTTTGTCAAGGACAGAATCTGTAATCAGCTGGGAGTTACAGTGAGCACAATGGTTTCTAAAGGTGCCCAGTTTGACTACAAAGTGTCAGATTTTCAAGTGTCAGAAAATGTCCAGAGAATCTTCTCCTCTGTCCACACACCACTCACTCCTACAGTTGTGAAACTAACATTATCAACGTTTTCCAAAGATTTCGAAATGAACTTGCACACTTGTGCCGTTTTTCTATCACATCTGCCGGCCTGGCTCTACTCGGTTTCAATCTGTGCAGCCAGGGTTTTGCATTTCCACCACAACTAGGCTACCTGCTTAAAGTTTTGTATTAAATAATGACGCTCTTGTCCAAATCCTTGCAGTACAATCGAAGAATCACCGCTAATTCAGTTACAACAAGTTTAATTTACTACAACTTCTTCACTATAAGCCCCCCTTATTTAGTAATTCACGAGCTTTTATGATGAAGCAGCATTACAAATGTTGTGCTTTCACCAGCAGACACTAAACATGACTCCTGAAACAGCTGATAGCAAAAGCTACAAAACAGTAAAACACAGAAGATGTTTGAAAGTACAAACAGGATGAGAGAAACAAAGGAGATTCAGTCAGAGGCTACAAAAGTACTGTTAGCTGAACACACTGACTTTTAAAAACTTATTTCTTCAAGACATGAGCTGAGTATCGATTTGAGAGGGAGATTATTATATATTATTATATGGGTGCTTGTTATAGGTTGGCAGCAGTCGTGAGTTGTCACCGCGGCCTGCTTTGAGTCAGGGCGGACCTGTCTTGAATACCATACTGAAAATCGGATTGGCGCATCCCTAATTGGCTGTACTTTTGTCTTATGCAACAACTTTTGCTTCTGTTGGTCACAGATGAGGAACATAAACAGCCATCTGAGTCGATAACAATTATATGGTGAGAATACAGTTAGAGAAGTGGATCCTCATCTTTGGATCAACTCTAACTGTGAATCAAAGCTGATTACATAAAGGAGCAAGCTACGAACATTTCAGAGCCTTCTTCAAGACTACGGGCAGAAGGCTTTTTAGAAGGATTATTGTTCCTTTAAAGGAAAAAGCACTCCTGTACAGGTACATGGTCAACAAAGCCAAGCCATTCAGGCTGAGCAGACAGAGAGACAGAGACCGAGCCGGAGTGCTGCAGTATCTGATTGGAATGATTTAAGGACGGGAAGTCACATCAGGAGTAGGTCTTAGTAATCTTTTGAGAACATGATCATACTACTGTTTCCTGAACAGAAAAAAAGTCAGTAGAAAGCTTCAGCAGTGTAACTACTGGTAGAGTTGGCAGCTGGTTTGAAGGCCATGATGCGGGCTCTGTGAGTTTTGGATTACTGGTGTGAGGGAGTGCATTCATTGGTACCCATCAAAAGACTGCTTTGTTCTGCCAGAGCGTCCTTTTTCTGTCTGTGTACGCGTATCTGTGTGTGTGTGTGTGTGTGTGTGTGTGTGTGTACACAGTCAGGGCTACTCTCTGCGTTTCACACTCCCCTTTGATATTCTCCATCTCCCTGAGGTTTCACTCTGAGTCTCTCTCTGACACACAGAGGAATACCACAGTATGGTATAGTCCATGTATGCTGGCCTGAGACATGTGAGTTATCTCAGTGTTGACGCTCACATTTTTCATAGATCGAACTACTCTCACTACTGACATAAGAATATTTTTTTTAACTGATAACTGGACATTGTTATGTTTACATATTACGGTACATGTTTTAGAGTAGAGTATTAACCACATCTTACAGTATTTGTAGCTTCTCCTTGAGCTGGAAGGGAAACTGGACAATTGTGTTACAGTATTAATACTTTCATACTACTCCAATTTTTCTATCCTCTCATTTTTTTTGTTTTTAACGATAAGTTCATCCAAAAATAAAATTATTTAAAATTGTGTTAAAATGATCTCAGTTGTGTAGGAGAATGCTACAACTCTGTTTTGCCGTGAAGCGCCAGAAATATTTTGGGGACTACGAAACTTCACCTGACTTTCCATCAGCACGGTGGTGAGGAGATAATGACAGCATTTCATTTTTGGGTGAACCATGCTTCAAGATATTTCACTTAAACCTCACATTATTGGTATTTATATTCTTCATTTAGGTTAAACTTATACTAAAATGATGGTATCACCAATGAACTGAACAACGACTCCATAAACTCCTACTCCTACTATCTTGCATCTTGAAATTCTCATTTTCTTTCTTTGTACCTTTCTGTCGCTCAATTTGCTCAAAACCAAAGTGCCACATTGTATATTGGCCTCTGTGTATGTGAGCAAAAAGTTCAACATTACCTTCAGGGGCATTCAGGTGCATGGTTTCCATTGGACCTATGAAGGCGTAACGCATTCCTAGCCCCTCTGACATCACCAGGTCGATGTCCTTGACAGAGATAATGCCATCCTGATGGAGTAAGACAGAAAGTGTTATAAGCAGGCCCGTGGACTCATTTCACTCAGTCAGTTTACTTGAATCTTCCCTTTGTATTTTTTACAAGAAGGTGAAAATCTTGTATATATGTATGACTAGATCTCCCCGGAGCAACTTTAAAGACAAGTACTTTCTTTATCTAAGATAACAAGGGGCAGCTGTCAAGGGTACGATGCGTTGCTGGGTGGCAGATTTCGTGGCGCCCAGGCTACCAACAAATAAACAAACACAACTCCTGTTCTGGCTAACACTGCAGCTCAACATTTAGTCTCAACATGTAAGAATATATTTGTCTGGCAGTGCAACAAAGTCATGGCTTTTTACCTCCAGGCTTTGGACCAGTTAAATTCACTTTGATCCAATCAGACTAGTCCCACCATATAATGTTTCAGCCAATTGTGTGTTCTCAGGATTATGTAGGCAGTACAGTGAGGAGAGGGACTGAGGATGGAGGGATGGATGGGTGGAAGGACAGACAGAGGGAGTGGTTCAGGTATCTTTGGGTTAGAGATACCTGTTGGCCGACCACAGAGGAAATCAAAGCTCTGCTACAGAGACAGAGCAGGGTGAGCAAGAGGAGAGGGACAGGGTCGTCTTTGTTTGGGTCCTACGTCCAACAACGGGCCCGTTATCTGAGCAAAGTGGCATGGTGGGTGGGGTCTTTTCTCCACTGTAATCACTGGAGGCAACCAGCCGCTTTCTCAGCTGCTCTGTTTTCCAACGCTGGCCCTGACTCAAGGACCAGTTTCTGCTTGTGTGTGTTTGGAGGGCTGAGGGAGGGTCCCCTTTATGCAAAGATCACAAGGCCGCTCTCAGACTACAAGCCTTATGTTGAACTTCTGGTCACATTTAATTATTTGATCTTTTCTGCATTACTGTTTCAGGGTGTAGTTTTAAGTGACACAAAGAAATGTGTTTACGCAGCTGACAAAGCTTCCATTCTGTTTTCGGACACATAAACAGACGACCACCACCAAAATGATGAAGATCTCCGAACTGACAAATAACCTGCCTTCTTGTAGAGAGTGTATAGACACTGGAAACACATTGGTGAAATAATGAAGTCTATTCACTTAATTAGTCAGCTGGTTTTGCTGACGTGTTTATTCAAACGAGTGCCCGGTAACAACAGACAACATACAGTGAAACTTTGCCTCCTTCTAAAATAGGTGGATCTGGATGATTAGCGAAGGACTCTTTGGTTGTCATGAGGTGGCTACAGTGGGTTGTGAGTAATTTTATTTGGAACAAAAAGGTCATGAAAAGGAAACCCCCATTGGAGTAGCGTGTCATTTGGTGGAGCGTGTTAATGTAAAATCTGATGGATTTATCACAGCCACTGTAATACAATCGGTCTTCTGACTCGTCATAGTAGGAAAGGCTCTGTTCTGCTCGAGTGTCACAGCGGGTCATAACAGTGTTTCAGTGAGCCAGCAAATGTAGCCATAAGTAATGACATTGTTTACGCTTCTGTTTTTCCTGCCGTGACATGTCAAAATCGCATGACGCGCAACAAAGGCCAATCAGCTGGAATCTAACCTTAGTGGTTAATATGACCATTGGGAATGCGCTGCAACTATTTGGCTCAGAAGTGCTCCGTCACCCACGTCTCTGTACCTGTTCTGCTTGTTCCCAAAACATTCTCATCACGGCACTGTAATTGAAGTGTCTGAGGTGGGTGACACAAAACGTGTCACGCACAAACACGTTTTTTTGAACAGAAGATTATTAGGTGTGTGTCACTGCATTGTGAACCCATTGTGCGTCCCTCTATTGTATGACTCGATGGCACGGTAGCGAAAGCATTACAATGTAGCAATCACATACTGTTCTGCAAAGTACCCTCTACATTCACAACGTAATACAGCCAAGAGCGACTTATGACTCAATTAGGGGTAAAGCGCCTGTGTGTGTGTGTGTGTGTGTGTGTGTGTGTGCGTGTGAGTGTAAGGATTTTTTTGTAAATTGCATTTCAAGGAGGTGGCTTGCATTTTAAAAAGCAAATCTTGCATTTGAGGAAAAGACTGGAATGATGCCAAATTATAAAGGGAGAAAGAGCAACAAAGTCTAATCCGATATTGCTTCTGAGTGGACCATCTTCCTTGAAAAATCACATTGACTCATAAAACCTTTACAACTAACTTCAATTAACTTCAAAACCTGATATCTCTAAAACTAGCAGTTATCCTTTTTCGACATAAAGGGAGACAAAAGTTATAGAGCTAACACTGGTGACTATTACAATCACTGTCAATTGTGGTATTCATAATGCAGCTGAACAATTCAGCTGTGTTTGATACTATTTTATAAAATAAAAATAAAAAAAGCATTTTAGCAAGGATATCTGCTTTTTTTGTTTACCCCACATGTCTTGTTTAAATTAGTATTTAATCAGATACTCATTAGCTTCTGCTATAGCAAATCCTTTATGGGTTGGAGATTTAAATGCAAAATAGAGTTAGCGCACAATTAGAGTGTTAATGCTGGAATGTCGAGCATTCACGCTGTCCTCCAATCCAACTGCAGCGTAGATCACATAATTTGACAGAGACATGACAGAGCAGTGGGGTGAAGCTCAGTTTGGCTAGTTCATCTAAAGAAGTTCCCCTGCTATTGGCTCATGATTCACAGCTAACCTCTATCTCTACTGGAAACAAAAATAGAAACCCCTACTTGTCACGAAAAATGGTCCTTCTTCTGAGACTCATTCAAGTTGGGTAATGTCTCCATCCATCATGACTTTATGGGAGCCCGCCCACATCCTGAGCAATGACTAATCATCACGATTTACCTGTTGATCAACTTCACCAAGAGGAACTGTAAAAAACACAAACAAAATGGTCCTGTTGGACAAGTTGGTTGTTGTTTTTGAAATTGTGTAGACAATGCTCAAAAGTAGCAAAAAAACCAAACTAAAATCAGTACGAGAAAATCCTTTCTCAACTCAGCATGTAATAGAGATATAGAAACCAAAACACCGCCACTGGTTTGAGACTCTTGGCCCTGACATGTTTAGTGTGACAATGGCTGCCTGACTCACAGAAGCTCAAGTGGTTGTTGGGTTGTTGTTGTTTTTTTTGCCTCCAGCACCTGGTAACATGATTGTTAGTGGTAAAACTCCAATATATGACATTAGTGTGTTTCCACAGCTTGCTAACTACAAGTAAAATAGATCAGACATATCTGTAGTCAGTGAAAGCGATAATGAAAAGCCACATTTGATGCACATCAGTGCTCTGATGGTGCACTGCAGGCATCACATTTTAAACAACAAGACCACAAAACCAGCAGTGTTTTTTGGAAAATGACATTATTTATACGTAGTACTTATATACTTATTTTTATAGTGACCTCAGTCGATCCCCAAGTAAAACACAGGCTGGTGTTGCTGATAGCAATAGGATACTGAGACTTGGTACCAGAACTTAATAAAAAGGCATTCTGTATATTTTTAGAAAACAGGGAACTTCTGTTATTGGAACATCAACACAACCACTGAAGCCTAGACAGATGTGATTGTAATCAGGATCACTTTCCCAAAGTCAGTGATAAACATCCCCAAAAGCCTTACTCTCTCTCTGTACCTGGTTAATTACTGCCAGCACCAGAGGACTCAGTGACTGAAGTTGGCTTGCCCTAGCTGCTTCTTACTTTTTCTCTTCATCAGACCTCTGCTGTATAACCTCAACATATTCTGTATTGTGATCAAATGTTGCTGGCTTGCTTACTAATGTTTGTGGAGTGCCACAGTGCCTCAAACTCTTTCAACACATCAGATACAGCATTGTTGCTGTACTGAGAACCATAAAAAGCTGCATTTTCAATTAACCATCATCCAGGTCAGGTCTGTCAGTGGCACTTTGCGCATTTACAGAGCCATATATCACATAGGATTATGCGAGATGGAAGCAATGGATCAAGCTGGTGTTGTTTAGACTAGATCCTGGATAGTTTACCTACTTATTAATGTGTTCCCGGTTGGTGATAAAATATAAAATGTACCCCGAATTACGGAGTTACTGTAGATTAATCTGTAAATATAGGAAATGATCTAGACTTTAAACATATGAGACATTATACACAAAACTTTGTGTGACTGATATTTGATACTGGGAACTTATTGCCTCCATTCTTTTCAGTCACTTAGCCTTTCATTTTGACAGTGCTTTGAACAGTTTCACTTTACCAGGAGGCCTTCCAATGCACTTAGCTGGAGCTCCTGTAGGGCTAAGTCTGACACTTTAACAGCAGTGTGGCATTTTTGTCAGCTAAGACCTAAGGGTGCACTCAGGGTTAATTCTACTCAACAAGAGCCTCACAAGTGAGTGAACCACGCACGTTATGGAATGTCATGTAGATATGAGTCTGAGCTCACACGTCTGTGCAAAAGACACAAATATCACATAGTGAATACATGGATGCTAAGATACAGCCAGTACAGACTCAGGAGGGAGAAGAGCAATCTCTGCTTTCCTTCAGGTACACTTCAATTCTCAGAAGAGAAAAGCTGCTGAGATGTTATTCCCAGTGACTGTTGTTGTTCTCCTGTGTTCGCCAATGACTGAACTAACAAGGGCTTTCACCTGACTGCAGGCCCACTCGGCTCATCAGTGAACCAAGAAGCTCCTCATGAGACTGAGAAGACAGAGTCATCCAAGGGGAGTCAGAACAAATTCCAAAAATCTTTCTCTTTAAATACATGTTGTTACATCCAAACTGTCATCCCATGCTTTCTTCTCATAAGACCTGTTGCTCTAAATGTAACCAACAAAAATCCTCAATACAACTCTGCCTTGATAAATGATCTTTTCCCAATGCTGTTTAAAACTTGTCACATTCCTGTTTCATTTCCGTGAAGGAAAAAAGACATACATGTTTGCAGTGGAAAGGGTCTACTGAAGGATATTAAGAGAGCTAAAATATTTGGTGAGCTTAAAAGACACACAGCAAAGGGCTAACCCTTAGTTCTGTTAGCCTGGGAGCAAGTGGTCTTACAAGCTGCCTGGATGTGAAATTGGATCACGGGGGAGTCGTGGTGGGCAACTGGGCTCAGTTGAATAAATGCTGTTATGCTTAACACAGTACAGACTTGTGTTAAATTAATCTTTAATCTTTAATCAAAAATGTTATGCCATCTAATTTTCCCTGTGGAACGAACATGCTATTGAGTATCAATTATTTTCCATGTCTTGTGTCGAAGACAGAAATGTCAGTTTTGTGACAAGTCTACTGTGACGAGAAGACACAGCTGGCAGGGCTGACAGAGAGTTGGGCATCAGCAGTGGACTAAAACGGTGTAGGGAGCCAGAATATTTTCACAACATACTCGCTGAATTTAAGATTTATTTAGACTAAGGCTGAGATGACAGTGAAAAGACAAACTAAGATTGTTTTTATGAGTTTAATTTTGTTTAAAATTACTTTGAATGAAGTGTTGGTGCCTAAGTTTGTCTTAGTTTGGTATAAGAGAGAGAGAGAGAGAGAGAGAGAGAGAGAGAGAGAGAGAGAGAGAGAGAGAGAAAGAAAGAGAGAGAATCTAAGATAATGACAGAGACCGAGAGAGCAAGTAAGTAGCTTTAACTTGAA
>OMLP01005610.1:12554-35633 GCA_900302685.1 Spondyliosoma cantharus | reverse complement strand
GTAACAAATCCGTACAGAGGGCAGGGCTAATTCATTACAGCTTTAATTATCTTGTAATCTAGTCACGAGTCAGCACAAAGGAGGTTTTGTTTGGCTAAAATAAATAGAGTTTTAATCCAAGATCAGCAATCTGCCACCAACACAGACTCTGAAAATGGATTACAGGCACTGATAATATCAGGTAGGTCAGGAGTTTATTTTAAGACTTCACATCTGAACACGTCTGATTTTTGATGATGAATGTCTTAAAGGGAAACTCACAATATGATACCGTCATGACACGCTGCCCAGAATAACGATGGTATGACAATACGGCAATCTGCAAAACAAAACAGTATGATAGTATATCATGTATGATACAATGGGCCTAATGCAGCTACTAAATTTCTCTTATATTTTCTCTTACGAAAATACGAGAAGCAAACTCCAGGTGCACCAAACGTTCTTACCATCCAGATCTGCTATAACTCAGGTGTCCTGACTGATGAATCCCACTTGGATTAAATGAAATATGAGGTGCTAGGCCGATTGTTTGTAATTAGCATAGGTAATGCCCACTAAACACCACATACAGTTGCAATCAAAATGATTCAACTCCCACTGCAAATTAGGTTTATTGGCAAAACGTACAAACTAGCAGCTGTTTGCAATAAACAAATCACACAAGAACAATTTAAATAGCTCAACACAACTAATATTACAAGTGGTTTCTCCAAATTCAACACAAAATGCCACTTTTAATGACTACTGCAGTCTCAAAATTATTCAATCCCTTCATGACAAGCATCTTTAGTACTTAGTAGGGCACTCTTTTTCTGTTATGACCTGCTGCAAACGTGATGCATAGCTAGACATCAGCTTCCGGCAGCGTTAGTCCATTCCTAATGGGCAAAGGCCTTCAGTTCACTAATATAGCCTTTTTCAAATCCCACCAGAGATTTTCAATGGGGTTCAAGTCAGGCAACTGTGATGGCCACTATAATATCTTCCGGGACTTCTTCTGAAAGTGGTCTCGGTGGTCTTTGAGGTATGCTTGAGATCACTGTCCTGTTGGAAGGTCCAATGACGCCCAAGCTTCAGCTTCCTCACAGAGGGCATGACATTTTCTCCTAGGATTTCCTGATACTTGATTGAATCCATCTTGTCCTCCACATGCTAGAGCTTTCCAGTGCCAGAGGAAGCAAAGCAGCCCCAGAGCATCACTGAGCCATCGCCATGCTTCACTGTAGGCACGTTGTTCTTTTCAGTGTATGCTTCACATTCTTCCTCCTCCAGACATACCGCTGATCCATAGACCCAAAAAGGGCTTATTTATATTGTTTTTAGCAAATTGGAGCTGACTTTTCTTGTGCTTTTGGGTCAAAAGTGGTGTACGTCTAGGAGTCCAGGCATGGAGCCCTTCAGTGTTTAGTATGCACCTTACTGTGGAAACTGAAACCTCAGTGCCTGCAGGTCTTTTGCAGTCAGTCGAGGGTTTTTGACCACCTGCCTCCTCAGGACTCTGGTGGCAGCCGTTGATAGCTTTCTGCCACGTCCAGGTAGTGTAGCCACTGTTCCTTTAACTTTAAACTTGCGAACTATGCTTCCAACTGTATCTCTAGGAACATTCAGTGCTATCTTTTTGTATACTTTTCCTTGATTGTGCAAGGCAGTGATCTCTTCTCTGGACGTTTTGGACAATTCTCTTGACTTGGCCATATTTCTAACATGCAATGAAACGTCATGGTCAACAGTCCAGGCATTTGAGGTGTTCTACCTCAAGCCCACCTGATGCAACTAATGAAGCCCTTGCATGAGTGCTTGAGACCACACCTGATTTGCAAATGTGTGCTCTTATGAGGAATTCTATTCAGGGGGTTGTATACTTTTGAGACTGCAGTAATCATTGAAAGTAGGATTTAGTGTTGTAAACCTAAAATGCAATGAGGGTTGAATAATTTTGATTGCAACTTAAAGGGCAGTGTTGTGCCGTGTGCAAATAGCCGACACTGGCACAGCAATTGGAGAGATGCTACCAAATAGGGTAGTAAGAAGAAGAAGAAGAAAGTCAGCAGCAGTGAACTTCAGGTATTGTTAAATCAAATAAAAAGATGATTTAGCCAAAACAACAGGATCTCCAAAAGTTACTGATGGGGAGAACATAATAATGAAACGATGCAACAAATATTTCAAAATGAACAATACAAAACAACAAAGCCAGAGGCATGAAAAAGAGACAAAACAAAAGAAAGTGTCACTTTTGAATATTTAGTTAAAAAGCTTTATAGTCATCTACAGAAACATCTGCTTTCTCAACAGTCAATAAGAAGGGTTATTCTGATGTTGGTGGTGTTTGAAGCCTGAATCACAGTGAAATGGCCGTATTCACGAGAGTTCAGTTCAGGTAACAAAAGTCATCACACTCATCGTCCTTATTATCATTCTAACCATTTCTGCTGTGAGTGATCATGTAATGGTGCCTGTCATCAGAGGCTAAAGCTCATTTACTCTCATTGTTCCTTTCTGGAAGGAGACGGTGGCGATTATAGCAGAGGTGAGCCGACAAGGGGCTTCCTCTTTTCTGTCTCTATTACAAACCATCAGCAGCACTACTCAGCCACACAAAGCCTCACTGAGACTGAGGAGCTCTTGTCCTGAAATAAAAACAAGCATACACACATTCCTGTGGGTCTAACATTACCAGGACCTCCATTAGGAGGTCAAAATGGCTACCATGAGCCTTAAACATCTGAAGACACGTGAACTGAAGGCACAACTTTACCAAGACATTAACTTGCTTAGTGTAGTGGAAATTCTCCTTTGTGAGGTAGAGAGTTGCTAAGTCTCAGAAGAACTTCAGACTTCAGCATATGAATCAGATCTCTTTAATGACATGCAGCGTGGAGAGAAGTCCGAAGCGTTCTCTGCCAAACTTCTAAATTGTCAACCCTTAAGTACAGAATAGAGAGGAGGTTACCTTATTTTTACAACAGCCATAAATCTGTTTCTTTACCTAACAATGATGCTTTGATGTTGGGTGTGTCCTGTCCTTCCCAGGACAGTGACTCTTTGATGAAAAGATGGGACAGCAAATGTTATCTTATCTACATTTCTGTATCTTCTCATGTGGAGGATGGGCACCCACCTTTTGTTCTCTGATACCTCAAGCCACATGACATTCTTTCTTCCTCCTCCTGCTTTTGCAGCATATTTGCTCATTGACAGGAAGACTATGTAATTTCTTACATTGGTTCAGTTGGTTCCAACTCAGAAGTCTATTTGGGGTTCAAGTGGAGTGACAGCTTCGCTGAATGACATTTGTCCAACAATACATTTAGTAGTACATGGGCCAAGGGATAATATTTGTTGGTGTGTTTCAAACTACACACTAAAAGCAATATGTGACTGCACACCTGCATGTACTGCTCTGCTGCTTTGGGTCGTCAGACCAGCTTGAGAAAAGAAGCCAAAGGGCAGTTGTGTGTAGATGGTAACCCCAGATTTGTGGAGATTTGTAAGAGGTTTGTAACAGTTTCATCACTGAGTCAGTTGTTACCATGGAGCCATGAGTAGTGTTGACATTTTGGCACGTTACCGAATGTTGCAAGCAGTATTTAGTGCTACCCATCTGAATCAAGTGTATTACCATTTCCACACATGCTAAACGAGCTGCTCACAGGCTGTACTCTCTGGCTGGGTGGCTTTGTCACCCATCATGGCCTCCGCACCTTAGTTTACTTTAGGTTCACATATATTTCATCACTCATACAAACTTTCATTCATCCATGCATGCTACATGACTCACAACTGACTCCATAGCTCCACATCCCATCTAGTTTTTCTTTTCATTAAAAACATTTATTTGGCTCTTGACACTTTAGTGTATATGTGAATGTATTATCCCAAACACATGTAGCATCTGTTTAATTGCACATATCTCATGAAGAATCATGTTTGACTTTAGTTGTAGTTGAGATCAAAATGAAAGATCCGCATGATCTGACCCATGAGCACTTCTCTCTAATAATAAAGCATTAATGACCACTAAGTAGTCATGGATCGGAACGGGAACATGCTGACGGGTGTTGCGGCCGCTGTGACCCCATTACAAGATGGTATTGAGTTATTTCCAATTAAAGTTGGTTACTCTGTATCTGGCACTGTAATTGTGACCTCTACTTGAGAGAACTTTGGTGCTTACCAATGCACCATAAAATTAACAGAAGAGATCATGAGATGTGCATAGCAGAGGTAGAGTAGGTCTGCTTGGGGTTTGAGATTGCAAGTAAAGTATAACATTGGATATGTCTTATAGTAAGAGTGAAACCCTTGAAACAAAGCTGCCTCTGAGGGAAGCTATTTTATGAGGAAAGAACGATTTGGGCCAGTAAGAACACTACAAAAGGTTTAAAATTTGTAACAGGTTAGACAAGATAGCAGGGAGATAGCCTGGTCAGAGAAAGCATTACAATGTGCACACTGTGTACCAACCTTTGTTTTGTGTACCATGCTCTGAGCATTATTGAAAGTGTGAACTATACAAGATTTTTGTTTCACTCCTCTATGTCAATGTGAAATTGAAGAATTTGCATAGGATCTCCATCTTGTTACAAGCCAGGTTTGTACCAAGTGCAATAGGGTAATTCCATGCCAACTCATCCAAAATCCACAACTTTTCCCAGTTCACGTCATAGATTAAATTTTATTTTAATTTACTGAAACTTGTCTTTCTGTTAAATTCAGTTGTACTCCATACTTTTTTAAGTTATACATTTCTGAAGTTTGGCCCTCTGAGCTAAATTTCAGCATTTTTATAATTCTGTGTATGTGTATTCTGAACCTCACAAATGGCTTATTGTTCACTGGTTTGGGTTGAAATTTGTCCTGAACATCCAAGAGACGCCAGCAATAATTTACAGCATGTATTCATTAAAATAGTTGTTGCTGAACGATTACCAGCACCAAATCAATAACAGGAAGTCATTTCTATACCAGAATGAAGAATATGTCATTTTTCAAAAATGAGTATCTCCGTTGTAACCAGACTTTGACTCTGTGTTGTATTAATGTAGTTCTGTCACATCTAGAAGTTGGTCCCAGGGTTGGGCCGATGAACGATGCCATCATCAATGACAGCCATGTACTAACCTCTAACCATCGTAACATCGTGATTTAAAAGGCTCCCCACCAGAGAGCACAATTAAGACGCGTGTCCCTCAGAGTTGCTGTAGGGCAAGAGTTAAGCTAAGTTACGGACATGTGGTGCAGAGACGAGGAAGCTTTTAAAGCTGGCACGAGATGTATATCGGTGGTAGAAGGACGTGTCCTCTGCAGGGTGAGACAGTCGGAGATTCATGTCAGAGCAACGGTGGGAAACAGTGGTTACAGTGGTGAGCTAATATACAACTGCTGACAGTAAAGACAACACTGTGGGGACAAGCTGCCATAAATTCATAAACAACAATGTCATTGTCCATCGCGATGTTTCACTCTAGACATCGTCATATGCCGATTCGGCAGACATCGCCCAACCTTACTTGGTCCTGCATAAAAATGTGTAAGTGTCACAGGTCTTTTTAAATATAGTTTCAGAGCTGAAAAACACATGACACAATTATTTTGACTGCAGATTTTCCAAAAAAGGATTATTATTATTATTATAAAGAATTTCCTTGAAGCTTTTGTTAGTGAAAGTAAAACATAACATTGCATATATCAACAAAATTCAAAGATGTTACATGACTCCCTCATTGTTTATACTTTCTTGTACTTTTCACTGGCTGTAGTATCACATTCAGTGGTTTTATTGAATCAGTAGAATTTGTACTATGTTGACTTCAAGGTTTTTTTATCGGTCTGATACCTGTGGACCCTGTTTTTTTTTTTCACAGAATAACAAAAGTCTTAAATTTAGGTCATCATAGCATTGAACAGTAGCCATATCACGGCCCGGACACTGACCTGGACCAGCCTCCAGGACTCTGCAACAATGGCCGCCTGAACTCTGTTGAGAGCAAAGCCATCGATTTCCTTCTTCAGACAGACGGGCACCTGGCCAACCTGGATCAAGAGAAATCAGTCATATCAAGAATGGCAACCACTCCAAGAAGACAACACTCATGATCCTACACTTGACGTAAAAGATTTACTTTTTTTTTTACATTACTGCCAACCTTACACACCCTGGTTTTTAAAATGATTTGCTTCCTTCCAGGGAGACATGAAAGTCATCTTGCAGTGACTTGCAAGGATTTGAGACTTGCTTGGAATATGTAATCCTTCACAGTGGCATGTTTATTGCAGTCATTTTCTCTCATAGGTTTGTTATGATTGTTTGGTGATCCAGGGACTAGTGACACACTCATCCCAGATCTGAGAAATCCATAAATGGATTCGTAGACAGTGGTGTTACATAATTAAACCTAGAATACTTAATTGTTAAAAAAGTTTGCAAGCTAGAAGTCACTTAAAATATCATATTACTCTAGTTCTTGGCTTCCCGTCATTCATTTTTATTTGTTTTTTGCATACCCGGTAAGTAACAGCCAAGGATTATGTAATCTGGGACCTTTACCTTGGTCATTAATGCATGGGTGTCATCCATAACAGTCACTGCTGTCTCTGGGTGAGGTACCAGCTCTACCAGTTTGACATAGTAGGGTGGGTTAACCTGGAAAACACAGGGAAATTAAAAAATCACACAGTGGGTACCTTACTGACACAGATAGAGAGTCTTTCATGTTTGTAGCGTCTTTTACCAGCCACAGTAGTCGAAAGTTTGAGGTACAGTATTCAGCTGGTTGCCATCTGAAATCACTGCACTGGCTTCTTGTGAGTCAAAGGATAGATTTTGAAATCCTGTTACTATTTGCTTATTTTTGCTTTTGAGTTTGAATTTTCTTCTCTATCACTACATAGTGTCCCTTCAGGGTAATTTTAGGCCCGTGTGAATCACTTTGAATTGCCTTGTGTCTAAATCGTTCTGTATAATTAAACATAGCTTGCCTTACACTGCCTTTCTAAACTTAAAATGCATCAGTGTCTGCACTACACAAGTTCAACACAAAAAAGTACGATACAATACTATAATAACTACATATAATAATATAATATCATTGTCATTACAATATCATAATATCATTTTAACTTTGAAGGGTGGCTCATGTCAGATGTCAACACACAGTGCCAGAAAAGAATCTGACTCACTTTAGACCCACCTAGTATAATAAGCAGAGTAAACACCAATATCATCATGTAAATATTAAAGGTTGTATATTGCAGAGAGTGCATTTTTTTGTAGAGAAGCAGGTCTAGGTGCTACATAAATATCGTGAAAGTAAGTCAATCAGTGGAGATATGTGCACACCCTGTTTCCAGACTTTTTCCTTTAAAGCAGCCGTCTGGACTTCTGCAAGGTTGTGATGTCCCAACTATACAGTCCCCGCCTCCTGCACCCCTGCCACCAGCCAAGATCCCTCTGTGGATCCTCCGTGTCTCACTCACCTGTGCCTCCACCTAAGCCTCAGCCTACCAACATCGTGTCCCCAGCTACTCTGTCGGCTGAGCCACCAGCCTGAGCCAAAGCCTGAGCCATCCTCCACTACCCATCTACCTGAGCAACTGAAAATTAATTCAGCTGTCTTGGTTTGGGTTCAACATACAACTAACTTCAAAACTTAACACAAACTAGGCTTTTAGTGAAGGGGGCCTTAAAGAGACAGGAACAAAAATGGTGAATAGAGGCGCTGCAGAAATGGAATTAAAATCCTGAATTAAACAATAAAACAGGTAAACATTTTCTAGTTAAAAATAAAAGTATGAACCTGAAAATTAACATTATATGGGACCATTAATGACTCCAGGTCTGGTGTAGATGGATGATTCATACCCTCATTATATATTTTTTGTATATATACATACGAATAAATGTGAATGAATGTGAATGAATACACAATCAAATTAAATAAAAATGTCACGTTTGTTTTTGAAGGTGAATAGGCATCACTAGCATTTCAATAAGGTGTGAAGTTAATTTCTCTACTTAGTAGTTATTTAGTACTCAGTTTTCAGAGTCAGCAGATAAAGAGCTGAAACGTTAAGCAACTCCCAAAAGGAAAATTCAAAAAGTCACACTGTAAAAATGTCAGGAACAAGGGAGACACTGTTAAAGACAGTTGTAAGTTTGTTTGTTGATAAGCATAAACACAGCTGACTGTAGTGAGGTCAGTCAGTGTGGACATGCTCAGTCCAAGGTTGACAAAGAAAAATGGACCCAAAAAAAAACAGCACTTTCCTAGTGAAATGGAACACTGTTGTAGCTGTGATTAGAAAGTTTGATAAGCCTACCAACCACTTACATGGTAAAGGCTTATATCGTCTATTCTTTCAGCTTCCAATACAGCAGAAGACAGGCTATATCTCATAAAAGCCCACTGGTGCAGACTGATGCAGGATAAATCAGGTATTAATGAAATAAGGGGAGCTTCCATTAGATAAAACAGCAATGTGCTGTATAATAAGGGCAGGGCACCTGTAAATACATGACTTTATCAAGGATTGCAGTTAAACTAACCGGGTGGGAGACAAGGCAGCGGCTCCTGTTCTGTACATTAGAGAAGACGTTGCTTGGCACCAGGCAGGAGGTGGAGCTGCTCAAGATGACATCTTTTCCCACAAGATGCTCTATGTCTTGGAAGACGCTCTGCTTGACCTCAAGCTTCTCAAATACACATTCCTGGAATAAGAGAAAGTGCAAACACACACAAAATCAGTCTGAGGCATAAAGATACACGTATTACATATTTTCATCATTTCATTGGCCTAAATCTTTGTAACATGAAGTCAGTGATGGAATTAAAATAACTACATTTACTCATGTATTGTACTTAAGAACAATATTGATGTACTTGTACTTTACTTGAGTATTTCCATATTCTGCTGCTTTAAATTCTGCCCCTTTGATGACATTTTTTGACAAATATTGTATTTACTCCATAACATTTGTTTTATTACTTAAATTTCTTAAGTTACTTTGTAGATTGCATGCTGCAGCAGAACAAAAGCAGCACATTTTTAATTTATTTAATCAGTAATCAGATTAAAAAAAATAAAAAATACTGAATCGTCTGGGGGGGGGAGTGTGGGTCGACCTATAGTATGATCCATTTAAAAATGTGCATAATTTGTCATAACTTCTACTTGTACTTGTCATACTTAAATACATTAAATATCAGATACTAAAACCTTTTCACTCAAGTACTATTCGCATGGGTGACTTTCACTTTTACCAAATTAATATTTTAACATGATGTCTTGTCTTTTTTTTTTTACTTTACTTGAGTATGACAACAGTGGATGGATGGCAGTGTTGTACTTTTGACAACACTGCATACAGTATAATATGTTCCTGCCCCCACTTTTCCAGTTTTCTTTTGGATATTAAAATAAGAGTCCTTAACATCATAAAAAATAATACAATCTTCCAGTCTAAAACATATACCACTTCCAGTGTGCTTCTGAGAATGTTCTCTGATCAATCACACCAAAATCAGTATACCACTAAAGGGGAGAGAAAGTGTGTTTTTCTTCTATTGTTTGGGTGAAATTACCCTTTTATTTTGTTATTTGTTATTTGTCTTTCATTAAAGCAAAGATGAAAAAGTGAATCATCACAACAAAAAAAATAACATTTTTGTTATTGGTGAGCATTTAACCTACAAACTACTGTAGCTTCTGTACTCTGACAAATATTTTGAAGCCGATTTTAAAATACATTTTCAAACCAGTTTCAATCAGTTTGTGTTTGTCTCTCTTCACCGCAGGATTTTCTCTATACATTTTTTTTATGTTTTGACATGTGTTGGAAAGGAGTGGCTGTAACAGCCGCTAGAGGAGTGTTAATATGCCCTACATTCCTCAGGTAGGTAGAACTGCAATAACTGGCTGAGCAAGCACACGCGCTGAATGCAAGCGTGATAATGTGAAGTTCTGCTCATTAACACTGAATATTTAAGAAGTTTTCGGTTTACACAAAAACACAAACACATCCTATTCTATAGTCTCTGTTTTCTATAGTTTTATGTATTATTTCAGCAACTACATAAATGATTTTTTTTTTAACTGATATTTTGACTGTTGAAACAACATCGATATGTGGGAACACATTGACAGAACAGAGATGAGGAATGTGAGGAGTGCCAGTCGACTATCTAATGTTATGTCCTGTACTGTTCCCATACATCTAGTATGAGACCAAGAGGCAGGCTAGTATGGATTAATGCCAGTTACGAGTTTGTTGTTCTGTAGCCAATCTGACTGAGACAAACCCCTGTACTTCCTCGACTCGTCTAGCTAAAACTTGATGAAATCATCGGATGGTATCATGCCATCAGGAAACACGTGGATGACACTGTGAAATGGGAAACTTTGCATTTTTACTATGTATTTCCCTGTTTCTTATAAGTCCCCTTTTGTTCCTTGTCAGGTTTATAGAGTATTGATTTATTTTGGCCCTGCTTACCCCTCTGTTGTCTGCTCCAACAGAGTCAGAGTGCCACACAAGATATGCCCTTGGCTCAAAAAGTTAA
Source organism: Spondyliosoma cantharus (assembly GCA_900302685.1). Taxonomy (NCBI): domain Eukaryota; kingdom Metazoa; phylum Chordata; class Actinopteri; order Spariformes; family Sparidae; genus Spondyliosoma; species Spondyliosoma cantharus. The sequence continues at coordinate 25,068 of OMLP01005610.1, read as the reverse complement.
TTTTCAGGTACACATGACTGAGCTATGTACCCATTGTTGTATGCATGTACCCATTGTTAAGGCTGTGATTGTGCTCTATGCGTGACGAAGACTAAATGAGTGATATGTTGGTAAATGTCACGTAATGATTTCAACTTCAGGGCAGCTCATGTCCTGACAACCTTTTCCAAACCTTTTGTCAAAGGCAAGCCCTGTTTAACAGACAGTTCATAAAATGACTCATGGAACGTCATTTTAATTGTACTGAGGACAGAAACAACCCAAGCTAGCTCAAAATTATCATGGTTAACAGTCACATGATCTTATATCGCCATGTTGGTGTTGTTCCTGGAACATCATAACTAATGCTACGTCCTTGCACCTGCAGCGGAAAAATACACACATGGGAGATGCTATCCTTTGTAACACGTATTTAACATTGCGAAAGGCTTTATTTTAAACCAAATCATGCTTTCGGAAACCTGACCAAAAGCAACTGAAAACTAAAAAGAAATGTGAAAAAAATGTGAACATAATCTTGGAAAAATGGTAAGTGAACAGTTTAATAATATGTCCCAGTCAGGGTACAACCCCCAGTCTCTTGGGTGAGAGTCCTGTGTTCCTGGCTCGCTCAAAATACAGACGTTGTTGCTTTCTTGTAAAATGATGGTCCTTTAGCAACATTAATTATATTGTTACAGGAACAACACCCGCACAATTTCAGAGAGTCACATTATATCACAAATAACATGCATTAGTTACTGTGGAACACATAACTGTCAAAGCATTACTTCGCTACACATAAAATGACAATGACATTTCTTGCTTCTCACTCAAAATTAATTTATATATATATTTTATAGTAAGCAAGGCAAAACAGAAAGAGACTGACTTTAAAAGTTTTTTCTTTGTATATCATAAATGCTTGGAATGCTGGTGTTTAACAGACTGAGCACTTTTCTGACATCTGAGGTATCATACAATATGTGACACAAACCAATGATAGTGCGCCCCCTGGAGGATAATCAGTTCATTTATAAACGTCAGAACGTAATTAACTGAGGTTACTGCAATCACTCCAGCATTTGACTGATGGTACTGATGACTTAATGCTTGTAATGCATCGATGAATAAATCAAACCATATAGTGTTCCCATTGTTTCCAACACTATATACATGTGAAAATACCCACGATGCAGTGGTTAGAAGCACCGTGTCTCCAAGTTTCATCAAAGTCCAACCACGTCTGGGATATATGTGTTGTGCCAAATGTGGGATGGACAAACAAGTGGAAGATAAAAACGGACGACATAAGTAGAGACCAATCTATCTGTTGTTCCCCTCGATGATGTCATGTGTGTCACCTGCACAAAGAAGGCTCCCTCCAGCGCCTTGGCCATATCATCATGACTGCTGAGCAGGGCGAACTGCTGTGTGGCGGTCAGCTCCCCTCTCAGCATGCCGGCTCCCTCCAGCTCCTCCAGCTGCTTCCTGCACCAACACACCGTGACGGAAGTTAACACTTACGCGCACACACATTCTGCAAAGCATGAATCAAATAGTCCTGTATGACATGTAATATTACTCTTTTAGTGCACAAGGAATCATCACCAAAGTGTAAATGCAGCAGATTTGAATGGCTCAATGAAAACACTATCTAAATGATGTAAACAGAGTGAGAATTGAGCCAGAAATCTTAAGGATAGAGCTTGAGATATTGTCTGTCTGTGGTTAGATGCCTGAATGCTTTCAGGTTGCTTTGCCAGCCAAAATACAAACTAACGTTAACCAGGTAGCACATAATTGCAGATGATGGTTGTCAGATGTGGCAGCGTCATACACACAAAAATGTGTTTGTCAAAACAAATATGATGTAAAGCAAATTACAGGGCTCTGGGGTAGGGACAGTCCTCGCAGGTTGTTCAGCAAGAGGTCACACGCAAGGGCAGACTGAAAGACTAGTGCAATGACCCCCTCTACTGTTCACACGGACAACTCAATCTCCCAGAGTCTGAACAGTGTGTACAGCGGAGGCAGCTGCAGCAGATGAGCTATTCACAGCAGGATAAAATTAAGTCATTAATGAGATCCTGGTGTAGAGCGTGTGTTTTTTTTAGTTTCAAGGGTTGTAGGTATTCTTTATAATAGGTTGTTTTTTTCTGATAGTGTTTTTCACAGCAGCTTTCACTAAAAGTCCTTTGTCATTCACCAGCAATGTTTAACTAGAAATGACTAGGCTATGTTATTAGGCCAAATCACGTGTTTGTCCATGTGGTCCTATAGTAAGAGGAAGTCACTGATCGTGCAATGTCCATGTGTCTTTTCTGCAAGCACTGGAGGGAAGAACAGAAACAGTCTAAATGTCCTACTTAATGTTCTCTTCATGTCCTGCGGCCGCACAGCCCTGTTGATAGAAAGCCTAAATGATCTAAATGATGTAAGAGCATGGCAACATCTAGTAGATAGCACAGAACCATTTCCAATGTGCGACATGACAGTAGCTGATTGTCAAGAGTCATTAAACATATCAAACCTGAGTGAACCTTGTTTCTCATTTTAGCCCAAGTGGAGAGCTACGACAATTAATCAGGGAATCGTCAACAAAAAAATCAATTGCCAACTATTTTCAGAATTGATTTATCGGTTTGAGTTAGTATAACATTTTTTAAAGTCGAAATTCCTGCTTATTTTCTGGTGTCTTTCCTCTTTGCTCTCTGTAACAGCAAACTGAATATCTCCGGGTTGTGGACAAAAAAAACATTTGAGGACATCATCTTGGACTTTGGGAAACACTGATTGACTGATTTATAGACTTTCAGTAATTCATACTGACGGTGGTGGTGGCTGCCATGCAAGGTGCCGACCAGCACATCATGAGCAGTTTGAGGTACAGTATCTTGCCTAAGGACACTTCGACATCCAGACCAGGGGAATCGAACCAGCGACCGAACAAGACGCTGGCTTTACCCCTGAGCAACAGCCGCCCGTGGCTCAAGGAAATACAATGAAAATCTTAAGCAGATGTACCATTCCCATAATTTTGCTGAGGCTTGGAGATAATGGCTGTTGCCCAACCTCATCTCAGGAACTCAGTGGTTTTCGGCATTTACTTAAATACCATGCCACGAAGATAATGGCAGGATAATGTACAATGATTCATACTGGTAAGGTGTTGTGAGCACCACAAAGCAAATGCCACTTATCTCTCTAGTATAGGTATAGGCTATTCTAAATGTATTTCAAATTATTTCCTCAGCAAAGGCATGATACTATTGCTCTCTAGGTAAGAGGGCCAATAAGTTTTACTTTGTCCCGGGGTTAACTATCCATTTAATAGAGATGCTTGTATCTGCCTCTGTCAGCCTATAGGTATAACAAGACAAAGATTGCTGTATTGTGTAGTAGGACTGACCTGATCTCTGTGATGGCCTTGGCAGCCTGTCCTGGTTGGTTGTCATAGATCTTCACAGTGTAGCCTCCACTGACAAACACCATAGACCAGGAGCGGCCTATCAGCCCACTGAAACACACACATGAGTGGACATACTTAAATAAATCCTGTCAGCGGTTTATGTTTCCTTCCCAACACAGGGAGGCCAGTCACACAGCAAAGGTTTTGCCTTGTCAGCGTCAGTTTGGCAAATTCCTGCTGTGGATATTTACTTTAGTAGGTTTTGATCTTCTGCTCTGCTTATTAAAGATAATTGTGTGTGCCTGTGTGTACATGCTTAGTCTGAAAACGTGTGAAAAAAGGAGTGAATATATAGCTGTGACGTCTTTTATTTACTTTCCTAGTCTAGAGAGGCCATCTCAGAGGCCTGCCAAGTTCAGCTGGGTGCACCGACATAATGAACAAGGTACAGAAAACTGGTGAAAGTGTAAACCTTCACAAAGTGGGTTTTAATGGCGGAGTCTCAATACAGCTGCTACGCTACTGAACAAAGTGGGTTGAGGCTTGTCTATAGCTAACGTTAATAGTACGTAATAAAACACAACTTAAAGGAAAGCTGCAAAGGTTTCATGTTAAACTACAAGAGGTCAGGAAACACCGACAAGAGATGTAGAGCATGCAATCAGAATAGTCTCGTATTGTAATGCAACAGTTACATGAAAGCACATAATGCGAACACTAAACTCAAATCAAAAACAGAAGGGCCGAACATGCTAATACAGTACCCTTTCACAAAAACAGTTTACAAGTACAGTATGCTGACTTTCATGTCAGTTCAAGCAATACTTTCTATAAGGAACGTTAGCATTAAAGCCTTTGTAGCAAACTTTAACACCGTAAAGGTTTTTTTTTGCTCACCTGCCGATCACAGTAATGATCTTCATGTCAGCAGAGCTCATTGTAATAACAAGTTAAGAGTCGAGCTCTAACAAACTGCTTCTATTAACTGTAGAAGCGCCACCCCTACGAAGTCACGCTGCTAAATGCTAGTACGGTAACCCAGAAGGACCAATCCCCAAAATTATAATACACTGCATTTTCCCCGCCAAAAACAAATCACATAAAAAATGCATATCCGCCATTAATTAGCTGCTATTGTTCCAGTTATACATACGTTGTTTAAGACAAAACGATGACATAGTGTTCGGGAAATAAAAAGATTAAGCGGCTAGCTTACACTTGTATCCTAGCAACGGATGGAACCAGTTTCAGCCAATTATATTAACCCCAATTCATGATTGACACGTAGGCAACCAATCAGAGGTTTGCAGACGAAAATGCCCCACCTACGCCGCGTTGAATTGTGGGATTGATTCATAAACGACAACAAACTATCGTTGCTGTTGCTTCACACAGACAACTGTTTTTTCGTATTACACAGACTCTCTGGAGAGAGAGAAATGGAAAATGTGCATCTGGCCGTGGAGGAGGAGGATCTTTATTCGGGTTACAACGATTATAATCCAACATTTGACTCCGAGGTGAGTTGTATGCTAGCGTTAACTAGCCAGCCCTATAGTTGGCTGATAGCTCAAAGCTGTTTGCAGTGAAGTGTAAAGCTAACAATGATAACGTTACACTTATTGGTACCTATCATAGTGTCTCAAGAGGTGGCGAATGACAAAACAAATACTTTGAAATGATTAATTATCTTAAGTGGTCACAGTACCTACTTGTGTTTTGGACATTTGGGTATGTTAAGAAGATTAAAGACTAATGTTGACTGATTTCAAGGAGTTGGAGAATGATGTGGGTTTCCAGCAAGCAGTGAGGACAAGTCATGGAAGAAGACCTCCGGTAAGTAATTTTATTGTGTGTGTGTGTGTGTGTGTGTGTGTGTGTGTGTGTGTGACTGAGAGAGAGAGAGAGAGAGAGATACAGAGAGAGAGAGAGACCTAGGGAGGAAAGATGTCTTATTTATTAACAAATACTAATCAAAAACTATCCTTTATTTAACCAGATGACTGCAAAATTTCCTGGCACTGCCATTGGAGCTCGGCCTTTGGCAACGTCCTTTGGAGTAAGTCTTGCAAACACTTGCAGCTCAAGTAGTCTTGTTGAAAAGGAGAGTCTTGCACACTGCTTGTCCTTTCGAGACTTTTATTAAAACATTTTGGTCACCACAGACTTTCTTCAGAGCTCTGTGTGGAAAAGAAAGACATAAATGCATCTGATCTAATCACAAAAACAAATTACAGGATTAAAAACAACAAACACTCACAATAACCTCATACTTGTTGTTTCATGAAGTCTCGGATTCCTATGGTCTCTTCGATGGGCAGACCTGTGACTGGAGCTGTGCAGGTGAGCATTTAGGGTCCTCCTTTTCATTACGTGTTAGTTGACAGTTGTTAATATCAGAATTTGAGGTTTAGTGGTTTAATGTAGGTTCTGTTATGGGTTTTACTCTTTACGACTGGTTAAAATCATGTATGTAGTTCAAGTTCAACACGTCCTAACATACTGCTTAACGTGGATTATGGCTCTGTTTCTGTTTAAAAAAAGAGAGGTTAAAATTAAGCATATGAGGCAAGCCATCACTACATATTGTACTGTTTTATTGTTATTTTTTTAATTTGCTTTTTCAAATGTGACAGGATGGTGCAGCCCGACCAATGACCGCAGTCAGAGCAGCAGGTTACACCTCCTCCCTGACCCGCGGTGAGTTCAAAGGAGGCTCAAGCAAAAATTTTCTATGAGATCCATTTTAGTGATTTACTCGTGCTACATGTGTGTTGATTTGATTCACCACGTGACTAGGGTTTAGCTGGTGATTCTGTGGCTTCTCATTTAATTTTTTTTTTTTAAATTCAGTTTCATTTTTGGAATTAAAAAAAACAATGTTGAATGGCTCCATTACCAATGTTTACCATGTGTCATACGTGCACACACTCAAACACAGATATCAGTGAGCTATCATGCAGGGCAAGTGCTCATTTTAACTGGTTGTAGTCTTTAGCTCTTTTTATAATTATGAACCTCCATGTATATGTGTAAGGACCGATTGTTATTATTTAAACAATATAGTATTCCTGTGACACTGATAATAAGTATGATTTGTATTTTCAGGCTCCACCTTTGACCCTCTGGGCCAGTCCAGAGGTCCTGCACCTGCCCTTGAAGCAAAGAATGAGGACACGTGAGTTGTCACTCTTTAAACTGATTTGTCTCTTCCAGTGTTTCTTAAAGATTATCCCAGTATCATTCAATATTAGTGTTATCCTCTTTGAAGTACCTGCATGTAGGTTTTTTAAGGTGCTCTATCACATCTTGAACTTAGGATCTAAAGATGCATATCCATTCATAATGAAATATAATTCTTTTGTCCATAGCAAATGTATGAGCAATTAATATGACAAAAAACATGCCTCCAACACTCGGTCACGACTGAACCATCTCTAAAAAGCCATGTTTTGGGAAGCAGAATGAGAAAAGTCTTTTGCAACAATATCACCCATTGTATTGCTGTGTGTGTTGCAGGCCTGAGGAGAAGATTAAGATCCTGGAGAAGAAAGTGAATGACCTTATAGAAGAGAGCTGCATGGCACAGAGCAGAGGAGCCTTACAATTGGTCAGACTCTGTCATTCTTTAACCTACTGTTAGTAATAATGGCTGTGTGGATTTGGATACAAAGGCCTCCAGTGAGGCAGTAAATAGTGATTAATTTGTCCATTGTGTCAGCACTTTACTCCGGCACACTGGGCTGAGTGTCAGCTGAAAGTCAAAGGGCAGTTACACTTTCTAGCAAATTTAACCCAGATAAAACTCTTATAATCCCTGTGCACTTTCATATATTGAATAATTTTGTTTTTATTTATACATTGAAACTGTATTTTTTGTTTGTTGGCTGAGGGCAACTTTGGCAGTTAGACCCCTTTTCTTCAGGCAATATCATGCTATAGTGTGGACATGCTTGTAAACATAATGATGACCATAGTCAGTGTTTTAACTTAACTATCCCCGGGACACAAGAACATTTTGTGGATGGCAGCAACATGATTGTGAAGTTATGATCATTCCCCCTGACATATTTTATGATTATCAGAGCATCAGGGGTCGCCAAGCTCCCAAAAGTAGGGTGAACGTTGTGTTTGTAATGTAATGCTACAGCAGCAGGGATGCAACAACCGCCCATAACCATCCTCCCATCTCATGATTATCAGCAGCCTGTGTGAGCACTCCTCAGGTCTCTGTCTCACCCTGCAGGCGTGTGAAACCTGTTTATTTGTCCAGAGATTGAGTTTGTAATTGTCATTAAGTGCAACAAAAAGCCATTATAGCTGAAGCATTCAAATGCTTTCTCATAAAGTGTTTTGTCATTTCTTGCAGATGCATTTTGTATCAGTCAAGGGACTTGACGTGACTAGTGTCACAACTTCTGACCTGTGTATGTGTGATGGTTGTGTGTGTGCATGTGATGTATCCCTACAGGCTCTTGAAAAAGCCAAAGAGGCAGGGAAGAAGGAGAGAGCACTGGTGAGACAGAGGGAACAGTCTGGCAATGCTGACCACATCAATTTAGACCTCACCTACTCTGTAAGTAAAACTGCTGAGGATTTACTTCCTACACTCTTAAAGGATATGCCTAAGAAGTTTTAGTCCTACCTATTGGGAAAACCACTCTTTAAGCCTGGTCTGTAACAGTTGCTGAAGGAAAAGAACGACCTCTTGTTTTTTGCTTTGCTAAGTATGATAGAGAGAGCAAGAGCTCTAGCAATTCTTGCTGCATTACATTCTTGTCTGTTTGTCGGTTCTAGAGAGAAGCAATTACTATCAAACTTTAGTTTGAAACTTTTAGTTTTGGCGTCCAATTCTCCAAGTTTATTTTCAAACAGAATAAGAAATTAAGGCTGTGCAATTAGTTAAAATATTATCAAAAATTAATAGAATATAAGGCATTTATTGTCTTTATAGAGACTACAACCAAATTAGAACATTGGGAATATATCCAAATATATATTTAATATAGGTTTATGATATAGCTAAGTGAAATATCCCAATGACAGAAGCTGCAGTTTTTTGTTAAAGGTAAAGTGTGTGACAAACAGCATTATAATGAGGTACTGTAGTGCTGCAGAGATGTCCTGGCTCATAAATCTTGTTCTCCAGAACACACCAACAAATATATAAATATATATATATTTTTATATAAATATTTTTGTAGAAGTTAAACATTGTGATGCAAAAATAATCATTCTCACTAATTGTGAATCATATCAGAATCATAATATATGTCAAAAATAATCTTTCTTTCTTTTTTTTTTTTTCTGCAGCCCTATGTCACCGCCCAAATTTGCTTAGGAATGCAAAGTAATAACAGCTGCTGTATATGCAAGCTTGCATTCTCCTTTTTTATTATTCTTAAGTCCTCATTTCACATTTAGCTTATATGTTCTTTGCACAACAAGTGTTTTCAGAAAACAGTGGGAATTCTCTTTCTTTTCAAATGAAGTGATATTTTCGTGCTCGATGGAAACACAGTAAAGGAAGTATCTGACAGTATCCGGAGTGTGATCCTCAGCCAACATTATATCGCTGAGTGGTTAAGCCCACTGTCTTCAAAGCCAAGTTAAATTTTGGAGTTGGATTCTCTGAATCAATTCCTGTCTTCACTGCCTGTTTTCCATTATTTGGCTTCAAAATATCGAACATTTCTGTCATTACCAGGTTTTGCTCAACCTTGCCAACCAGTATGTGAACAATGAAATGTACCCAGAGGCCTTAAACACCTACCAGGTCATTGTGAAGAACAAGATGTTCAGTAATGCAGGTGAGCAGTGAACTAGTAGCTAGTATAGCTTTGAGCATCTCATAAGAAGTATAAACCTGACTGGAGGCGTAACTTTGGCCCTTTGGCTGTTTTGTTTAATCACTCACCAATGGTCAAAATTTCCCCAGATCTCCAACACAAAGTTAAACTCATGTTTCATGAGGTGCCCGTTGTACTTTTGCTGTGGTTTTCCCCTAAACTATGTCTGTGCTGCTCCTCAGGCCGTTTGAAAGTCAACATGGCCAACATCTATGTCAAGCAGAAGAACTACCCTAAAGCCATCAAGTTCTACCGAATGGCACTGGATCAGATCTCAAACGCTCACAAGGAAATGAGGATCAAGATAATGCAGAATATTGGCGTGGTCTTTGTCCGTATGGGCCAATACTCCGATGCCATAACATCTTTCGAGCACATCATGAGTGAGAGCCCCAACATTAAGACGGGCTTCAACCTCATCCTGTGCTACTATGCTATTGGTGACAGGGAGAGGATGAAGAAGGCCTTTCAGAAGCTCATCTCTGTTCCTCTGGGCATCGATGATGAAGACAAGTACATCCCATCTAATGTGAGTAACACTAATATGTATATGAATTTAATTTATAGCAAGTAGTAAACAGGTTATTAGCCCTTTATCTGTTTGCGTGTGTGCACATTCGTCTGTTGTTGGATCTCTGTTCTTAATCTGTCCAGCTATTAGCTACGTCGCTCATGATAACTTTCCTAGAATAATAAGCTATCTCCTTGACCTGGATGTTTATGGAGTCATTAAAGTCTGGCAACTGAATATGTTTTTAATTGCAACAGAAGAGATGAAATTAAAGTATCCTGGAGAATTCGGCATCGATTCCGCTGCCTCTCGCATGCTAAGCGAGCGCTCTACCATTTGAGCTAATTCCCCTTGCAGGCACTGCGATCAGACCTCAGTTGGGTCCAACTTTGTTTGCTTTTTATGGTCGCACACCGCATGCTCACCCGAACAAGCCCTTCGCTCAAAGACGAGGTGGTTGAGTGGTTAAGGCGATGGACTACTAGTCCAATGTGCTCTGCACACGTGGGTTTGAATCCCATCCTCATCGCACTTGAGGAATCTTTAATCTGCCGTTTTCACATGTCAGCAAACTATCAGACCTTAACTCGCATTCAAACTGTGTTTCTCATCTGACTTTGAGCAGATGCTCCCTACGCGGTTGGTTCAGGCATGTCCAGCTAGATGGCCCTGCCTGTCGTCCTCGTCTGCTCAGAATAGAAAGGGTTGAAGGCAATCTTTTTCAGAGCCGTGTGTTTCATTGCTTAATTTGTTCGGGAAAAAAAGTCAAAGCTGTCCCATGTCTGCCGGTGAACGTAGTGGCCGACGTCAATCTCCACCAAGTATGTCATGAAACTCCCAGTTTTAGGCCAGCAGGTGTGTAAACTAAGACACTCGTTGCCATGTTTACAGTCCTGTGATTCCTCTCTGAGCGCTTCCTTCGATGGCTCAGTTGGTAGAGCGGAGGACTGTAGGTGGGTAGAGACAGTTATCCTTAGGTCGCTGGTTCAAATCTGGCTTGAAGGAGGATCTTTTCCTTGGCCTCTGTGTAGATTTTTGCCAATCATGAAGTAACTGATCTGACGGCTGTGGATTTGGTTACTTGATTTAATCGGGCGCAAGAAGCGTGTCCACATCCAGCGGTACACTGAGTGACCGACGTCCGCGTTAGCGAGTACATGGGGCTCTTGATCCGCCAGCTTCACGTGTCAGCGAACTACCACACCTTAACCAGCGTCCACGCCATAGAGAGGTTGTGAAGGTCATGCCGTGAGCCAAACCACTAACAACACCACCTGAGTTTAACTTTTTATTAATTTTTACTTTCACACTCATGTGACAGTAGAACAAAAACATCAACAAAGCTAAGAACAAATGATCAGATTCTTTTAATTCAATTTTTATGTTAATTGTTTTGAATTTGTTTTCATCTAAATGGTCCCACTTTCACTATTACAGTTTAAACAACTTATTTTGCTCTCAAAAGAGGTTGATTTTGCTATTGAGTAGATTTTCACATTCTTTTGGGAGGTCCCCTTTACATCAATTGAAGCTTTTTTGTCTTGTTGCAAGCGATGCTTCAGTCAGTTAAATATATTATTGACAAAATCTGGTGCAGAACAATTCTTGGGAAGAAACCCAATGGCAGCTTGTCAATTGTTTAAAATTACTGCTCTTTCTTGTATATGTTCAAACACACCATATGAAGATGGCTAATATTTAAAACAAAGTGCTCAGGATTGTTAAATGTGGTGCCTGTACCATCTTAATGTAAACCTTGTCCTGTTATCTTTCTCAGGATGACACCAACTCAAATATGGTCATCGAGGCCATCAAGAATGACAAACTTCACCAGATGGAGAGAGATCTGTAAGAAAAATCTCACATCGCACAAACACATAAGCCACATAAATTTTGTTCAATAACAACACACCTTTGACACTTTCTCCTCTCCTCCACCAAAACACAACACACTGCATCGGAGCACAGTATTGTTTTTTTGTTTTTTCAAATATTTGGATTTTGTACCATTTATTTCTAAATCTCTCTCCTGTTTTCTCCCTGTTTACTGTCCATAGAAAAGTCCTGACTGAGAAGTACATCATGACTGCAGCCAAGCTCATTGCTCCGGCCATTGAGACCTCTTTTGCAACTGGATTTGACTGGTTTGTTTCTGATGTGTTTGTTTTTCATCCAAATATTTTAACACCAGAGGGCATACAGTGTACAATCATCTTGAAACTGAGACATATTAATAGTTAACAAAATCAAACAAAATCTACAGAACAGCTCTCATGCTCCTGGCATTTTGGTCAAATTTAGATGAAACAAATGTATGCCATGTATTTTATATACAGAAGCATGATATGATGTGACATAACGCATTTGAGTATTACACTGTGCACATGTATGGTTGTTTCTTTTTAGGTGTGTGGATATGGTGAAGAGTTCTCAGTATGTTGAGCTCGCCAATGATCTCGAGATAAACAAAGCCATCACCTACCTCAGACAGAAAGACTTCAACCAGGTGAATGTTTGTGTTAACAATATAAAGGGCAGTACCACTCAATTAAGGCTTGTCGCTGCTTTGGCTATGCTTGTTGCCACAGTAACAGCAAAGGAAGGCAACTAAAAACTTTACATCACACTGTCACAGCACTCTTTAGAGCAGTCTTAGGTTTGTCATAATAAAGAATACATCTGTAAAAGAATAATGAAATAAATGTTGAACTATAAAGACAACTGAATTATTATCAGCAATTAAGTTTATTTTCACATTTCTTT
>OMLP01005610.1:1020-12534 GCA_900302685.1 Spondyliosoma cantharus | reverse complement strand
CTTTCTTTCTATATATTCTTATGAAGAAAGAAATAAAGAAGAAAAATAAACTGAATCGCTGACAATTATTCTTCATTATATGTTTCAGTTGTTCACTTCATATTTTACCATTTATTTTATTATTATTCGAATACAATAAATGCAGAAATATATATACATAAATATATTATATATATATAATATTCTGTCTAGTTATTTTTATGTTATTTGTTTATTTTCACCTCTTAATTTTTTCTCTTCATTTATTTATTCTTCTTTACTGTATTTCCACAATCTACAATTTACAAATTATTTCTTTTTTATTGCACTCATTTGACTTCAAGTGGAAACTAAACTAGATCAACATCTAGAGCTAGACTGTGCTAATGTACTGGCTTATGCCTTTGTAAATAGTTAATATATAACTGAGATTTTAGTTTTGAGGATTTACATGAAATGTTTGTTTTGAACATATTTGCTGCACATGTTTGTTTTTTTATTGTGACTGTTGTATAATTGTTTTCAGAATTCTGAACCTTAAGAAGGGTATTCTAGTTAAAGCTCAGAAAAACTGTGTGTGTCTCAGGGTAGCAGTTGCACAGTGAGTGGTATTTCCCTTTAAACATAAGTAACACTTGGATGATCTGGTCTTTGTTATCCTTTTATATTTGTTTTTTCCATTTTTTTTAACAATATTGTGTTTCCATACAGTTATTGCCTAGGGTTGTTTATATCTGTCTGTTTTCTCCAGTTAAGGCTGTTTCATGAGTGTGCAGCATCAATCTTTCCACTTCTCATTGCCCTCCATTTTCTCTTGCTTTTGTCTTGTTTCCTTCCCATCTGCATGCCTAAGGTTGAGGTATGTGTGTCTTCTGTTTCCATGTTACCATTTAGATTGTGTTGTTATTTTCCCCCAACATGTTCTTCCTTAAGCATGCCTTTTCCAAATAACGGCAATGCCAAGACAAGGTGGAGAAGCAGTTACTGGTTTAAAACCAACAGACCAGAAAGGAAAATCTGAGGGCAGAAAGGAAATTATAACCACGGTTCGTTCATTAAGAAAATAACACTGAGCTCTCACTGGGTGGAGCGGCTCTGAGGCCAACAGTAGAACACTGATCGCACTTTTCCAATTCTATAAAACTTCACTAACCAACTTTCTTGACACTTTATATTTATGGAACTCCAAATTCGCAATTTTTTATTTATTTATTTTAAAGTATTTTTTTGGCCTTTTTTTTATGGCTTTATTGATAGTTCAGCTGAAGAGGTGACAGGAAACAGGATGAGAGAGAGGGGGAGTGACACGCAGCAAAGGGACCCAGGCCGCGAGTCGAACCCCGGTCCGCTGCAGCGAGGACAAAGCCTCTGCACATGGGACGCCTGCTATACCAACTGAGCTAAATAGATTAAACATACAGTATGAAAAAAATAATAACCACCCTATCACCCTCCAGCCAATCACATATCCCCTGCCTCTCTTCAACAAGTAAGCTCCAGCTCCTCCTAAATCAAGCCACTGTGTTCCTGTTAGCTAGATTAACAACAATACCAACGTTATTCTGAATCAATATGAAAAGAAGAAGGATGAAGCAATATTTCATTATCATAAATTTTGGTTTTGGTCATTTCTTATAGGTCCCATATTAATGCCCATTTTCAAAATCATGCTAATTTCATCCAGATTATTGGTGCCTGCTAGAAAATGTTTTCGTACCTAATTCAAAAAGCTTCCAAAAAGCCCAGTCTGTTCTAATTGGTCAGCTCTCACAGGCCACAGCCTCAAATGTGCTGGCAGTGACTCTATAGCTGTGACATCACAACCTTACAGGAGTCCTGATGGCTTTTTTAAAGGCAGTGTTTCTGAATACAGGGCTGTGTATTTCTCTATGGATTGAGTGATTTGATATTTTCACATTAATTATAGCACCAGGACCTGCTTCATAATCTCTCTCTAATCTCTATGTAGTTCTTTAATATTGAACACGTTGGAGCTCCATGTACATCTGATGCATGTGTGTGGTGCTTTTATACTCTTGACAGATATGGTGGTGTTGGTGGTGGCGGTAGGTGTAGCCTGTTGGATAGTCTCTCTAGTATGTAATGTTCTTACAGTGGCATAATAACCAGTTAAATGTTTCATTATACAAATTCTCTTTGTGTCTGTGCTATAAAAGCTCTTGAGCTCATTTGATAAAATATTGGAGCAGCCTGCCACTGTCTTTATCTTTAAACTCTTTATAGTAATGCTTGGATTTACTTTGTGTTTGTAGTCCTTCTGGTCTGTTTTATATACTGTATTTTTTTTTTTTCAAAACATACATTTAACTACACATTTGACACATTGTCAAATTTGCTGATACAAAAAAACATTGATTAAAGATGTGATGCATTATTCATAATGAACACCTGAAGCTTCAGATCCCATCATGGTTTGATCAGGAAAATGTATGGAATTCTAAAAATGAAGGTGTATATAAAAATAGGGGTTTTTGTTTGTATGTGTGACGTACTGGGGAGATTGGCGGAATTGCTGTGTAACATTTATCTTGACCACCTTTTGTTATGTGTTGTCAGGCAGTGGAAACTCTCAAGACTTTTGAGAAGAAGGACAGCAGGGTGAAGAGCGCAGCAGCCACCAACCTCTCCTTCCTGTACTATCTGGTAAGATCATCTCAGAATAACACACATCCAGTGTTAAGAAAAGTGTGACGCGTAATTAAAATCAACTATATTTGCCAAAAAGTTGTTCAAGTGATCAAGGACACATTAGCTCTGTGGGTGTTTGCTGTCACCAGTAGATGCTTCCCCTCTAACCCTCTCACTTGTTACAGGAGAAGGATTTTGACCAGGCTGATCGATACGCTGACCTCGCCATGAACGCTGATCGCTACAACCCGGCAGCACTAAACAACAAGGGCAACACAGTGTTTGCCAAGCAAGACTATGAGAAGGCTGCAGAGTTCTACAAAGAAGCGCTGAGAAACGATTCCTCCTGCACTGAGGCCCTCTACAACCTGGGTAACGTCCATCTCCACGATACAGTACAGTGGTGTATGATGCAGATGTTGAGTCACTGTCAGAATGGCAGCAGGTATCTGGATTAAAGGTGGTCAAATTTCACCTCATGATTCGATTTGAGTCTGATTCACAGGCCTACAATGTTATTATAAAACAACTGTCGATGTATGTTGGTGCATCACAAGTTCTGATTTTTATATTTAAAAAAAAAGAAGAATTCTCACTATGTGACTTCTAAAGCATAGTATATTTCTAATCATCCATAATAAAGACAGGCAGATGAATTTACTTCCATTGTTTTGCCTCACAGTCATCCATCATCACCAAAACCCACAGAGTAGCCGAGCTTAGAGTGCAAACGCGACACACATGTTTACATCCGTTAGGTTTCACCATCCGATTGTTTCAGTAGTAAGGAAAGTACAGTCCCCTCTTACAAAATTGTTACAGGCAATTGAAGTGTTGAGAATTGCGTCTAAGAAGTTTGGAGCAGCTGATGTTAGAAATGTCCACTTACAGTAAATGAAGTACTCTGTAAGGTCTTCACTTGTCAACTTTTTTTTAGGGGAATACCTGTGAGCATCAATTGACTTGGCTAAGGATCCAAGTTGATATACAGTTTGTGGCTCCTATCTTTTTGTACCAGGTCTAACATATAAGAGACTGAATCGTCTGGAGGAGGCTCTGGACTGCTTCCTGAAGCTCCATGCCATTCTGAGGAACAGTGCACAAGTCATGTACCAGCTGGCACACCTGTATCCTAATGATAATGAATATGATTTGTTGTTCATTATTATGTATGTGTTTAGTCTGTGTCACATGGGTTGACTGCTTCAATTTTCAGTAGATGTTGCTGGGAAGATGTTTATGTAGGGATTCAAACCTGTGTCTCTGTCCCTTCTCATGTGAGCTCCTGTTGGTCCTTGACTCACTGGCTTCATCTATGAGCTTTTGGAAGATCCCCAACAGGCGATCGAGTGGCTGATGCAGGTCATCAGTGTGACTCCCACTGACCCTCAGACACTGGCCAAACTGGGAGAGCTGCATGATAGCGAGGGTGACAAGTCTCAGGCTTTCCAGCACTACTACGAGGTACAGGGAGAATAACTAAATGTTTTTTCTGTCTATGGACTAATTAATTGACTTAACATTTGGTGTTTGGTCACTTGTATGTGTATTGATGCTGCTGTCCAGTCCTTCAGGTACTTCCCCTCCAACATCGATGTGATTGAGTGGCTCGGGGCTTACTACATCGAGACACAATTCTGTGAGAAGGCCATTCAATACTTTGAAAGAGCCACACTCATACAGTAAGTAAAGAAAGAAAATGGCGTGATATGTATCAAATCACGTGCAAAACTGATGATAATCTAAGAAACTGGCTGCTCATCTCCAACTCAATGCCAGAGAAATTGATAGTATGTTTTCAGTGAAGTCAAATCCCAAGAGCTTTTCTCAGCATTCATGTCGAGAAATATCTAGGAAATTGTGTTAGTTCAAAATTTTTCAGAAAGGATTAATTGTTTTGAATCTTATTTCATCTTGTTTTTATGTGGTTTTAGTCTTCTTTCGTCAACAATGTGGCTCGTTCTCATCTGGAAGTTATTACTTTATTAAACTAAGTGGACAGATGATTTGCTTTTGTTTGCCTTCCAGCTGAATTCAGAGCTTTTAATCTCTCTGGTAAAGAACAAAGAAACTTAGTATTAAAAAGTTAAGTGCAGGGTTGTATGTTCGTACTGACTGGATGTTTTCCTGCTGTGTTTTTCAGACCAACCCAGGTGAAGTGGCAGCTAATGGTGGCGAGCTGCTACAGGAGAAGTGGTGAGAATGTTGCTGTTCTTAAGCTTTCACGGCAGAGTTAAGTTGTATGTTACCACCTGGTTGCTGCCAGTTTGATACTGAACACCAGAATAAATGATTTACACCACATTGCACCTCCCAAACATGTCATGTCCATGATCCACTAGCAAGCAGCTTGATACAGGTTTATTGTGATTTATTTAAGTTCAGTGGTGCCGTCACTGACTGTGAGGAGGTACATTTGGGAAACACTTAACAGCTTCAGAACCATTGACTTAGTCTGTCTTTTTCTGAACAAACGAGTGATGAATTTATCTAATCCTTTTCTTTTCTTTTTCTTTTACAGGAAACTACCAGAAAGCTCTGGAAACATATAAAGACATTCACCGCAAGTTTCCAGAAAACGTTGAATGTAATTCATGCTATTTGTTAGACAATTTTCAACAGAACTCTTCACCGACAGCAGATGATCCATTGATCCGATTGTGAAGAAAATAAAAACTCTTTGTGTTTGTCCAGGCCTGCGTTTCTTGGTGAGGCTGTGCACTGACATGGGATTGAAGGAAGTGCAAGAATACACCACCAAGCTGAAGAAGGTGGAGAAGATGAAGGAGATCAGAGAACAGGTATGTCTATGAAGGTTGTCACACCTTTTCAGTTTTCTTTTTACTTGCTGTCCCGTAGCACTTTCTTGGGAATTTGATGGACACAGGAAGTTATATGTTTTTTACATTTTCAGTTTGTTTGGAATAAACAGAATATATCTTATGGTATCTTATGGTATGGAAAAACCATAGCAGTGAGTTAGGGCATTGTTATGCCACTGATAAAAATACAATATAATAGAATAATAAAGCAGCTACACCCTTTCAAAGACAGTATGCAGCCTCGTGAATGACCTGCTTGGCTTGCAGTCATATGTTTCGGACCTTTCGTGAGCTTTCATTCATCGTCTTTTCCTCGCCAATGTCTTGGCGTCCTGTCCTCAGTGCCTGGACAACAACACACTGATTGAAAACATTCACATGTTCTTTTGCCATAAAATGGGTCAGTGGTCGCTGCAGCTCCAGAAACGCATGAAAGAAACAGCTGTTTTTATCTTCTGTTGATTTTCCATAAAATGTTAAGAGGAAAGCAGATGATTTACAGCTGTTTCACACCTGGTTTTCAGTTATTCTGGATCATTTAAAACCATTGTTGTGTTTGGAGAGTTATCCCAATGTCTGATGTGAGATACAGTTGTTTGAGTTGTTTAGTGTCACCTGTGACAGCTGAATGGATTAGATAGGTGGTTCAATTGTAGCCAGGCTTGATAATTTGTGTTGGATTCTCTGATTGAGGAAATGAAGCCTGTGTTTTACTAGTTAGAATAACTGGACATGTTTCTAGATTGGTAAGCACCGTTTGGTTGTATCTGATTGATTTAGACGCATGTGAAAATTAGTCAGCCTGAATATGATCCTGCAAGACGTGATTGAATATACCGTAAACATACTTTTTAGTTCTCTTTTGTATTCCCATTTTCTTGTCTTGTCATTTTTGGCTTGAAAGAGTACACCGTTGTTTTGCATTACACAACATTCAAATTGTCTGATTCATGAGTTTAAATAAAAAAGAATTTAAGGCGATGCAGCATAACCAGAGATATCATATTTTTTATTCCACGCATTCTTGCTCAAAATCTGATTATCATGTCTTGGATAAGCTGCTAGCCAAAAGCAGAAATTAGATATATTTTAGTCCCATCTGATTCTGCCACAAGTGACATTACTTGAGGACAATTATCAGACTTTCCACAGCCCCACAGAGGCACAAAAGACTTAATGCAATCTTTTGTTTGCATATCTAGTAGTCATACCCAAGAGTTCCCCTTTAAATGATAATTCAAAGATCACAGATCATTCTGTCATGTCTGTTGTCTTATTAGTGATTTATGTTGGCCTTGCTATTACTGTAAAGGGATGTAGAGATTGTTGACAATTTATGCTTAAGCTCAACAGAATAACTATTATCAAGCAGCCAAAACTGTGTGCTGCAGGACTTCATGTAACTGAGGGCGCTGTCACGTTAGGCAATCCGTACCGTGCCCAAGCATGTTTGACCCAAAAGGTCCCGTTTGTTTGATAAGTGTGAGGGCTCCGTACCATACTTTCTTACTTTCTTGGCCCTGGCACAGTTGGAAGAGGTGTGCTTCAGCAAGGCACATTTGCTCATGGACGAACACAAGCACAGGTGCACAACGTGGACATAAACTATAATCATGTATTACGCCGCCTTGTATTATCAAGAAATCCTGGAATGTGAGAGGGCGGTCTATGACCAAAATGACACAAAATAAGGCACAATGTCATGAAAGTAACAGTCATGTTCTCTGTGTTGTTCTTGCGGCCGGAGCGATGGGAGTGCAGGCCATCGGGTCTGGGAAGGAGGGACAATTGGGCCAAGTTTGAATGTGCCCTTAGTCTTACATAACCACAAATGGAAACATTATCTCACTGCCATGCATCCTGCAAACAGCTGTGTTTAAAAAAGCAAAATAGTATTAATAATATGTTGCCTCTCTTTTCACCTGTTTCCAAAACAAATTCATGCACTAGGCAGATTGAGATCTTTACCACAGGAGGCTGTGGTGTTCATACCGCTTTTGTCCACAGGGGCCACCAGAATCAAAGAATCAAGGTTCCTTGTAGCTGCTTTAAATTAATTGGGCTGTACATTCTTATGTTAAAGGTGCAATATCTGCTATTGATGGTGACTCTAAAACTTAAGGTCCAAACTCAGAATTTATGACGGGCCTGTGATCCACAAAACTGTCAGTGTTTTTGGGGTCAGTCAAGTTTTGAAGAGGGGGAGATTCAGAGTAACAGAGCAGTGTGCCTTGGTCCTGTGGTGAGATTCATCAGAGCCAGGAACAGATGAGGAAGATGATTTTATCAAATGACAAGCAGCTGCTTTTAAATGAGCCCAGAGATGCTGTTGGAGCAGAGAAACAGTCCGACAGAGACCCAGACAGAGCCAGAGGGTTGACTCATTATTCTCTTATTCTCCAAACTGACAGCAGAAGGCAACTGATCTTACGGATATAACTGCTGAGGGTATGTAGTGATGAATAAGAGAATGATTAGAACCAAAAACTAATGTGAAGAAGATTAAATTACTTCTCTAGCTTATGTTGTGTTTATGTTAAATGTCTTACTTCACAATGGAAATACCCATATCCATGTTCCCTTATTTTTATCCATCATGTTGATAACTGCTCATTGTAGTAGTGCCTCTGCCATGTACTCCCCGAGTTTATTCAACACAAACTGGAAATGTCAGGCTTCTTTAAATGTAACATTTATACACCGTCAAAATCCAGTAGATTTTTCTTTAAATGTTTCTGGTGAGCTTTTTGTTAGACATTTTTAGTTATTAGAAATGGTTTTCTTGCCTATAAAACTGGCATAAGGCATGTGACACAGAGGGGAAGATGAATAAAGAGAGGTGAAAAGTGCACAGTCTCAGTTTTGGGAAGAATGACTGGAATCAGAAAATTCAGGCTGAAATGTGTGAATGCTTTCATTAAATTACAGAAATGCTTTACAATTTTCATTTTGTCTGTAATTCGATTTCGATACCCCCATCCCTCCCCCTCCTTCTCTCTTCCTGCAGAGGGTGAAGTCGGGGCGTGACGGCAGTGCCAGAAGTCGGCGAGAAGGCAGAGAGGGCAGCGCCGGGAGCGCTGGTGAGTCGTTGTGTAGGTCTGAAAATGTTTGGAAGGTGAAACATTACTCCACATTTTGTAACACCTACTGTATACACACTGTCCCTAACACCAGCACGAGTGCATATATTGTTAGTACGAGTAGGGCTGTGTTCCAGACCTCGATACTCTTTTAGTTTTAAACGTGCTCATAGCACAAGTTTTGAAAACTTCAATACAAAAAGCTAGAACTGAGCGATTCTGTTTCTTGCGCTGCTGCTTGTGTTAACTTCTTATCTCTGAATAGTTTTGCCTCTTTCTCAAAAGGGCACTGTGAAGTTTAGAGAAAGAAATTCAAACTTAATTTTGATGTTTACAATATTAATGAGGTATTAACTATGAATATGTGTTCCATAAGCTGTTCTCAGAGTGAAAATAAGGTCCCAGAACACTGTTTGAAGCTAGAAAGGTGGCAGGGTCCGCCACATATAAACAAATTAAATTGTGTTGTCCTTTAGGGTCAGTTTGTTATTCAGTTTATTCAGTCATGAAAACAAAGTTTATTTAGTTAGATTTTTTTTGTTTCTACTCCTCACAGTAAGGTTTTATAAAAGTATTGTTTTGACATCAGTAGACTTTAGACTTTCATTCAGACAGTACTGAAACGAGTTATCTTTTCAGCAGATATATAAACATGCTCAGGTCATTTACTGTATTTATGTCCGGTGGTTTTAATTGGAATCAGAGTTTAAAGGCTCTTCAGTACTGTTCAGCTCATTATCATCATGTCATCACTTCCTTCTCTCCTCTACCTGTTGCTCACACATGCTGCTGGGCAGCAGGCGTCTCCACACCTGTCCTCAGCTCTCCTAAGAAGGCCAGCATCATGGGTATACCTCGATACACCACACTGAGTCGTGACCAGAGTCGTGTTCTGATTATTTTGAAGTCCTTAAAAAGAACTAGTCCAGGACAGATCCTCCTTGGTTACATTAATTTCTGCATCCAGCCTCTCATCTTTCTAGGTTAAGACTGTTTGGCTAACCTGTAAACGCTGAAAGTAACAGCAGAAACTGGAGAAGACACACTTTCACAGTCTCAGCTTCCCTTCACTACACATCCACAACAAATACAGACACATATTGTAGACTGGCTCCAACACTGGAAAGCTGGCTCATCAGCAGATTTTAAATGCAGTCCAGACAAACTAGAGAGTTGCCAAAAACTGTAACGAGACCCAGCTCTGCTCGCTTGTGCAGTTAAACGTCCTGTAGTGCAGTTCGATACATACATCAGGCACCTGTTAACATGCCTGCTGCTCCACTCGGCCAGCACTTTGATTACTCCCCTGTGTCCTGACAGATCAGATTAGAAAACCTTAAACTTGTGTGCTTTTACTTCTTCATTGCATTTTGTACTGCTAGAGCAAACTTATCTGTCAAGCTTTTTACAGCATCATCCAGCACGTTTGTTCCACTGCATTGTTGAATATCGGTTGTGACGCTTTAAGTTGTTTATCTAAACTCCAAACCCTTCTTTTACTTTCTTACGGCACATCAGAGATGGATGTTAAAGCAGGTGAGAGAGTTATAAAATGCATACAAATTGGTTCTCACATATGCACCGATGCTAGTGTCACCGCTTCTCTCTGTGCTATTTATATTTCTCTCTGTTTGTGCGGAATTCTTTTCAGTCCGACTCTGTAATCTTTTCTTTTCTCTTTCTTTGTTTTTGTTTTTCTGCTGCTCTGTGTCTCTGGCTCTCTCTATCTGTGCTCTCACGCTGCTTCCTCTTTGCTGTCCAGAATCTCAACCTGAGTCAAAACAACTTAGTCCACTGTTGGACTCAGGGAGAGGTATGTAAGATTCTCACTCAAAATGATTTAAGTGAAAGCTGTAAGTCTGTAACTGCAGAACACTTGGACAACAAGACCTTTTGAAGAAGTAGAACTTTCTTGTTTTTTTTGCGATAATTTCCCATTTGTTGCTGTCCAGAGTGAGTTTGAAACATTTGTGAACGCTCTGTAGCTTAACCAACATCTCAAGAATGAAACTGAGAATCAGTATTTTCTTTTTACTTCACAGCTCTGAAAACATTGTGTCGTGTTGATTCAGTTATAGATTCTTATTCTTAAGCTCTTGCTCTCTTTTTCTTTCTGTGTGTTACTGTAGTAACACTGGGATCTTGAGTTGTAACATTAGTCTCCACAAGAATTGACAACATTGAACATTTAGATTTGGGCACCATGTTATCAACTGTACTCAATCAATCTGTTAATCAATCACATAAACCTCCTGCATTTATCTCATGGCTATTTATTAGTGTGTTAGTCAAAAAGTCAATTTTCAACTGTTGTTGCTTCGCCGGATGTTTGATTAGATAATGTGTGAAAGGCATCTGTCGAGTGGGTTACAAGCAAAATATGAAAGGAGAAAGATAGCTCACACACGGCAGACACAAATATTCCAAGTGATTAGATGCATGTGTGTTTGTGAAGTTGACTTCTTGTTATCTATGGTCTTTGTATCTTTGACTTCATATATCGTAGAGTCTGATGAAAAGCAGGTTTGCCTAAAAATGTCACTACTACATTTGAAATTTGGAGCCGTGCAGTGTGCGAAGCGTCTCTCTCTTTCCACGAGAAACGCTGAATGTGTTGATGTGCAAAACTACTTATGTGGCACATTTGGTCCCTCATCTAATGAGGCACATTTTAATAGAAACATGGAACAACGCACACAGTTTCACTGTCTTTATACCAGAGTCCTCACCTTTTATATTGTGTTATTTTTAAGTCCATCGTACTTGAAATTAGAACAAATCTTTTTACTACTGAATACGATCTGAGTGAAGTTTTGAGCATTGTGCACTGGCAGAGCAGAAGAAAGCACTTAGAACAATTTTCCGTGGGTAAACACTCAAGTTGTGAAACCTAAGTATAGTGTTTCCATCAAAACACCTGAAACTGCTCCAGAAATCTTGGCTGACAGGCAGCTGTGATGTTGGACTGCGGTCAGTGTTTGCAC
>OMLP01005597.1:3221-13603 GCA_900302685.1 Spondyliosoma cantharus | reverse complement strand
CCTCTTAGTCTTCCTTTCCTGGGGCAATCCTCATGTGAGCCAGTTTCATCGTAGCGCTTGATGGTTTTTGCGACTGCACTTGGGGACACATTCAAAGTTTTTGCAATTTTCCGGACTGACTGACCTTCAGTTTTTAAAGTAATGACGGACTGTCGTTTCTCTTTACTTAGCTGATTGGTTCTTGCCATAATATGAATTCTAACAGTCAAATAGGGCTGTCAGCTGTGTACCAACCTGACTTCTGCACAACTGATGGTCCCAACCCCATTAAGAAGGCAAGAAATTCCACAAATGAACCCTGTGAAGTGCAAACCATTTCAGGTGACTACATCATGAAGCTCATTGATAGAAGGCCAAGGGTTTGCAGCGCTGTCAACAAAGTAAAGGGTGGCTACTTTGAGGAATCTAAAATATGAAACATATTTAGAGTTATTTCACACTTTTTTGTTTACTACATAATTCCATATGTGTTCATTCATAGTTTTGATGCCTTCAGTGAGAATTTACAATGTAAATAGTCATGAAAATATAGAAAAAACATTTAATTCAGGAGCACTCTCGTCATTGGTTAAATCATTTATTGCGACAAATGATACACAGTTAGGCTTGGCGCTGAAGGCTCCGCTCCAGAAGCTCCCTGGATTTGACGAGCAGCATGCTAGGTCAATCTGGGGAGCGCGATGCATACCCCCTGCAGGAGTGGAGTCGAAGCAACTAGATAAATTAGCCATTTGGCTCAAACTAAGCGGGTGGAGGCTGAGGTGGTGGTGGCAAGCTTGCCTGCAGCGGTGGTGTGCGTGCAGCAGTGTTGAAGGAGAGATCAGTGAGTGACAGCTTGGGTTTAAATGGACCACCTAATTTGGAAGAGTGAATGTGGTTGGTTGGAGACTAATGCTGATCTGATCAGCTGGCTGTCAGCTGACTACAGCTGGGGCTTGTGACTTCCGTGTCCTGCATGAATTTGCGCTATGCTTCATTAAATGAGAAGGTGTGTCCAAATTTTTGACTGGTAGTGTATGTGCTAACTGACCAGAGATCTTGTGCTCCATTGTCACTTGAATGATGTTTTCTGTGTGTCTGCAATTTAATCAGTCTTTTTATACACATTTTTACATAATCTGGAATTAGATATATGTGGATTTGAATGGGACAATATTGCTTAAAAAGTAAGATTTTGATGCTGGACCTGCCGAAATATCTGCAGACTTTGAGTGAGCTTTAATTTCTTTTATTTAAGGGTCACATCAGTATGTTTGCAAGCATAGCATTTCCATTATCAAAAGTTGTGGTTGGCACGAATAGAACTACTCTATCACGTATTTATCTTCTATTACACCTCCATTGAGGTACTTTACACCAATATTTCACTCAAAACCACAGTGTCAACCTCACAATGGAGCAAGATGTTGAGTTAGGCGATCAACAAAGCAAAAAGGATTCATCCTCTGGGACCAGCGTCTCTACAAACCTACAAAGCCGCCACCAATAATTACTTGCTTCTCATGGTTGACAGCAATAAATTAACCGATAATTAGACATTTTGTAAGCAATTTGGCTGTCATTTTACTTTCACTGGTCACTTTAATGACCAGAATTTTTACCAATACCTATACGTATCTGATAATATATTTTTTCAAATATCAGGCTGATGATTTATTGTGCAGCATGGTTGAGTTATTTCACAGAATAAGTGGAATCTCTGACCTGCTGGTGGCGGCAGGAAAAATGTCATGAGACAGCTAAGGTTAATGGATCTATCCTCTGGGGACCAAATTTAAAATCAAATGGCCACGATAAAAATTTCACTGAGCTCAGAGAGACAATAATGTCTCTTGGTTGTCTTCATGTTTTCTCTCAGTCAGCCAAGACAGTTTTACACCATGTATCATAGGACGAAACTCTGTAACTGTGACAGTGAAAATGTTACCTCCACACCTCAAATGACTTTATTGCAGTATGTCAGAGCACCTGTGCTTTATATTGTCTAACATGTTGAGTTTCTGTGTGCACATTCCAGCACAAGAGTGTGTGTCTAGTGCGCGCATTGTTTCATGTTTTTGTGTCTCCGCTCATTCTGTGTCTGATCCTCAGCGATTGCGAGTCTATAAATCCCCTGACTTTCCTCCCCCTCCGGAGAAGAAATGTCTGCTGCTTTGCTTAAGCTGATTCTCCGGAGCTAACCCGTCCTACCTGTCACACACACACACACACACACACAAACACACACACACAAAATACAAATCTTGCGTTGTTAGAGGAATTCACTTTGCCCTTTTGCTGCTGTTCAGAGAGGGATGACACTGAAGTCGTAAGAATGCAGGCTACAGTACAAGATGTGTGTGTGTGTGTGTGTGTGTGTGTGTGTGTGTGTGTGTGCGCGCGCATGCATATGTGTTTTTTTCTGACTCTGCCACAACTCTCTGCAGGTGCAAGAAAGAAAGTAGCAGAGAGAAGAGAAACACAGCTGACCATTAGGCTGCTTTACCACATCCTTCATACTGTACCTCACTTCTTTCCCAGCATACACACTCACACACACACACGCAGTTCGTGTTTCATAATTTTTTGACAAGCACAGCATGCACGTTTGTTGGTGTATTAATTGCCAGACGTTTTGCGGGTATTTATGAGGATTATGATGAGCTGTTTCTGACCTACCGGTGGTTTCCTTTCATGTGTGTTTGTGTCAGTCGGCATTATCAGATTAGATAATCCTTTGATTTCAGAAATACAGCCTGCCTGATCAGCATTCTCCATCTCTTCACCTCTCCTCTCGTTGCATTATTTTCTCCAGTATGGTGGATTATAATGAAAACAGTCAACACCTGGGACTGATATAAAAGGGGACTTAAGAGGAGAGCTGATGTGAAGCATTATCACACGATACTGTCAAGGTTTTAATCAGTATTCCTGCAAACAAGCATTTGTTTAGTTCTATTATATAAAAGTCACAAAAATGTTTTTAAAATTCACTTTTAAAACTTTTTTTTTTACATGTACGAAATAAACCCCATGTATGATGTCATGAAGATAAACTATCCTGATCTGCTCGCTTTGCAGTGACCGACAGATTCATCTTAAACCTACACTAGCTGAGTCTATGTAGAACAAATGAACTGAGACTGATCTGATTATCTCGACATTATGTCTTTTCTTTGTTACTGTGTGAGCAGGGGCGGGAGAGACATGTGTTAATGACCAAACACTCTATAACAGTGAACGGTTGGAATGCAGAGACATTTAACACTTATTATTTAAGAAAAATAATGCTTACAGCAGCTTTTTATAAACAAAACTTCATTATAGCTGAATTAAGGCCCGCTTATTAAACCAGAACTCACGAGGAGACAAACGTTGATCAAACCATGAAGCATGAATCACATAATGAGATCATCTGAATGTGCGTTGTTTTTACAGAGTGTAGGAAATGATTATAACTAAAGGTGAATTAGGTGACTTCAGTATTGAATCTCATTTCATACCAACGCTTTGTGTTGCTGTACGATAGTTAACAAGCAACCAGTCTCATTCCATCGGAGGTAAAACGACAGTATTTAAAGACCTAGGGATGAAACTTGATAAACATATCTTTTTCCAGAAACACCTGCCACACCTTTAAAATGTGAAATTTGGAAAAATATGTCAATGAGGATGAAAAGGTGTTGCACCAGGAAGTGCTTAAAGCTCTGACATATGGGCTCTCTCTCGCCCAGAGAAACGTATCACAAGGTGGTTTAAAACTCTTGATTCTTTAAACTTTGACAATTCTATACACATTTTAAGGCCTCTTAAGGAAAAGTGGGTTAGAATAAAGACACTGAGAATGGCATTTTATGTCACTTTCACACAGGTCTGGTTTGTCATTCACAGTCATGGATGAATGCTCACAATAAAGTGCTGTAACCATATTCTATTTACACTGAATCTGATGTCAAAGCACTGATCATTCAAGTAATACATCTTGGTCTCCGCATTGTTTCCGAGTGTTCGACAACCATTATTTAAAAGCGTACCAGCGTCAAGCAGACAACAAGCAGATGCTGCACACGCTGAGTTTTAATCACAAGTATTTCTGACAAAAACGCCCTCAGTGTTACAGAGTTTCACACACAGCACAGCCTCTGGTGTCTATTTCCCCTCCCTGATAAACCCTTTTTTCACCTCCACTTTCGTGTGCAGATCTAGAAATGACAAGAGATGGAGTGAGGCCTGCCACATGGCGCCCTCTGTGTCCTCCCCTCCCTCCTCCCCTCCCTCCTCACCCCAGCTCCTCACCACATCAGGATACACTTGTTCTGGTGAATTCCGGTTTCAAACGGAACGCTGCCTTGTTCTGGTTTTCTGCAGGACCCATGTTAAAAGCAGGCACACTCTGTCTCCCAGTGGCCCTGTGGTCAGGGAGGGGGAGTCTCTAACGGCCTGTTACGCTCACAGACACACCTTTGAAACCTCACCCGCTCCTGCTTCCTCCCCCCGAGCCTTCCTCCTCTCCTCCTCACCCTTGACAGCACACATGCACAGCCCTTATCGACACGAGAGCAGATGAAAGGATGAAAAGTTGCTTCCACTGCAGGGCCACAAAGTTTAGCACCTCCCCCTGCCTCGTTCACACTGTCACACCGCTGATAACCCTCTCCTGCTGCAGACTGTGCCTGTATGATTAATTCTTTAGATATTCCAAATTAAAACTGTATTCTGAGGTCAAGAACGAGGCTTCTCATTTCTCAAACCCTTCTCATCATGCTCTGGTTGTGTCCTTTTGACCTCCAGTGTGGTGCCCCTAGTGTTGAAAATATGCACTGTTTCTTTTTGTTTGAGTTGAACCTCAAATTAAAAAACAACGACTGTATTTTAACATGTTGTAAGTCAGTACTCTCTTGTTTTTTCAGGGCTGACTTATCAGTCTGAGACATCAAATACCGAAAAGAAAGAAATCTAATTTTCCTGAGATGTAGGGTTTAGCACAGGCACACATGACATCATTCACCTTCTCATGGACATATTGTGTTCGACCCTCTTATTGTTTTTTCACTGTTTGTTTTCATAAAGAGCAGAATATATATTGTTCTGCACTTTCTATAAGCACAACGTGTCTGCCTCTTGCAGTTGCAGTTTCTCATGTGAAAGTACTCAACAGTGAGACAGAGACGGGGAAAGTCTTTCTCCAGATTTCCTCTTTGCTAAGCGACATTGCCACCTGGTGTTAAACAGAGACGGACTGGCTCACTTGGACAAGGAGTCAAAATGAGAGCTGGCAGGCTTCAAACACACAATCTTTAAAAGCTGAATATATTCTTGTTCTATATGAAATATCTGGCTTTGTTTGTGGATTACCTTGACATTATGTTTTACTCTCTTTGTGTTTCATATGTTAATTGTTGTTGTTATTATTATTATTATTATTATTAGATAGTTTTTAATTCTTTTTGTGTTTTATTTGTATTTGGTTCTGTAGAGTATGTTGTATCTGTGTTTTAAAATGTGCTTAAAGATAAAGTTTATTTTTGTTATTATTTTTATTTGTAACTGAACTAAATCTGACGTAGGTTTGGAACCTAGTTCCTTCCTAAACTAATGTTAGCTTGCTCTCTATTAGTGAGGCGGAGAGGCGAGGCAATTGAGAAAATGCATAAAGTCAGAACATTTGGACTGTCACTGAAAATTTTACCTTCACAAAGAAATCCAAAATGCAGCAGCTTGAAACAACTGAAACAAATCATCCACAGGCTTTTATAGGCAGGAAAGAGATGGGGAAGGTCTCATTTTTAATGTCACTTTGCAATCTGCTCAAATATGGTTGTTAAAAAAAGTGATTACTACATGTAGAGCCCCTTTAAGTAATCCTGATTACATTAAATGTGTTACTCTGTAACCCTGCAAATAAGCATGCGCATCAAATAAGAAGACATATTGTAAATGTCTTTCCCTAGAAGTGTGGAGAGGGCTTTCAGCATACTCTGTAAGGGTCAACAAGTTGGTGTTAAGATGAGTTCTGTTTCAATCTGATGTCTTCTCGTGACACGCAATGCTGACTGACACAGGACACATGGGGGAACTTCCCTCAGAGCTTTGCAGGGTTTCTCAGAGGGATGTTCTGGCTAACCGCTGCCCAGGCTGGGCTTCCGGCCCTGGGACAGCAGAGGCTGCCGGTAGCCCTCTCGCCCTGCAGCACCACCACTATCACCCCAATCCAGACACTGTGCCAGGATACTGTGGTGACACAACCCTGGGCCTCTGTTCCTCCCTTGTCAACAAGACTGATGGATGCAGAGAGGAGGAGAGGAGGAAAGACAAGAGCACTCATTGATATTTAAAGTAATGTCAGAATGACAAATGGATTTTAGTTTCATTTTGAGTGGATATTAATTTAGAATGAGCGATCAAATGAAAGACAAAGAGGAGAGTAAAGACAAGTAGAAAATGACAAAGAGTAGGTCATAGTGATTTATTTTCAAATGAGTAATATATGTCTCGTTTTGGGCTTTAAGCTTCATTTGAGGGTTCATCATTATCAAGCACCTTTTAAGAATATTCCTCAAATTCAGAAACCTGATTTAGACCACATGATTCATCTTCACATGTTTCATCTTAAATGGACACACAGATTTTACCCGCTATCTCCAGTTTAAATGAAGCTTTTTTCTGACTCTCCAATCTGGTCAGGAGCCACCAGGGGGCAGAAAATGGAGCCTTTTCACCTTTTAACTTCGCCTTATTTTTTTTTGTCTCCAGTAACACCACACAAACGCATAGACACACAGACACCAAATCTAATGAGAAAGCTGAGATGTATAATAGCTTATATGGGTGATTAATTTTGATTACTTATGGTTAACTGTGTGTGTGTGCGTGCGTGCGTGCGTGTGTGCATGTGTGTGTGTGGGTACGTGTGTGCAAGCATGTAAGACAGAGAAAAGGGAAAAAGGAGCCTGTGGCTGCTGCATAACCATAATTAAGGCGGCATGATCAAACTGTTCAGTGAGCTATTTTATTTCTTATGTGTGCTTGTTTTAATGAAGTCAAGCACATCATGAAGCTTCTTATCTGCAGAGTCTCCTCTATGTGCATGTGTGTGTGTGTGTGTGTGATGCAGTGTGATGCAGTGTGTGTATCAGTACTGTCTGTGTGTTTGGTTAATATTAGACACCCTGGTTGTTGGAGACACTGACAGCTCATCGTGAACACTGCTAAAATAGATGCAGCCATTTACACACGGTGAGACACACTCACTGACCGCCCACCAACGCACACACACACACATACACACACACACACACACACACACACACACACACACACACACACACACACAAACTCAGCACTCACACACCAACTCTAAACTCCCAGAAAAGCCTTTGTGAAGCACAGCCAGAGAGGGAGCCGCCCGCCTGACGCCAACTCCAAAAAGCAGGTGAGGCTGAGTGTGTGCGTGTTTGTCTTGATAGTAGTGGGTGGAGGGCGGTTTCGTGGTATGACGACTGTGTAAAGCTCCTAATGGTCAACAGCAGTGTGTCAGGCTTAGAGTTGTGAGCAAGGTAAGGTGAGAAAAAACAGCTTGTCCAGAACTGGGCTTCTGTCTGTTTAGTGTCAGACTGAGATCTTTGGGTAAAGCTCTCTAATAATACAGTTGGAGGCCTGTGGCGAGACAGACATGGGTCTAAAAGTCCTTATCAGCTCGCTGTCACATGAACAATGTGATGAAGTTTGAATTTGAGGAGATGTGTATCAGCCAACTGTCATGATGACCTCTTCAGAAAGTCAGACATTTTCTCCTATTGCATCATCTGACCTAAAATATGTGTGAACAGTTGCAGACAGCTTGTATTTTGGTCGTTCACAGAGGTCGAGGAGGCAGGTAGGGACACATACAAACTCTGAGGTTTGGGCATAATCCATGCATTCTTGTAGGATCACTTTTATGAACAGTTTGGGTTGAGTTTGAACTATGTGTGAACAATGAATGCAGGAAGACACATGCCTCAGCAGGCATCCGAGTGAGTACAAAGTAAAAGTACCACAGAATGTTATTCATAATGAACAATAAAGATTCTAGAAATGTACTACAGCAAAACCTTCTAAAAGCAGTGTTTTTAATATCTATTTATTTGAGAGAAGCCCCTTTTAAAGTCCAGTGTGTAGGAATTGGTGGCATCTAGCGGTGAGGTTGTAGACTGCAACCAAGTGAATACCCCTCATCTCACTCTCCTCTACAGTGCCTGCTAAACACGTGAAAAACACGATACGCTCTCTCTGGATTCCCTTGCAAGACAGTTGGATTTGCTAGCTAACATTAGCCTCGATGGCTGGGGTTGTTTACCGTTGCTTGGTGACACCGTTAGCTGCTCCGGGATGCCTCTCATTCATTATTGTGAAAGTACTGACGTGATGACAATCACGGTTGTCCAGATTTTAAAAACCCTAAATAGAGTCTAGAGCAGTTTGGGACATTCCAGACTGGATCAATGAAATTGATAATTGTGTTTTTTATAAATGAAAAACATAATTATGAATAAAATGTTCAATTTCAGTCCCTAAATCCCCCAATTCCTACACACTAGTCCTTTAAATAAACAAAGAGTATTGTAATACGGAGTGATAGTGCATGTTTAGACATTATTTTTGTGGGCTATCGTTATTTCTTTAATCTATTAGCTGCCATCTGCATGTAACTGATCAGTGACATGATCGCTGCTCTAAGTCGAGTGATGTCCGCACAGAAAGATGATGCAAAACTGTGGTTGACATAATGATTATTGAACTACAACACCTGTTCCTGTGAGGACTGTCTTCATTATCTTTAGGACGCCCCTACAAAGTTCCTGGGCCTTGTCTTCATCTCCACCCTCTTGAAGGAGTAGCGTTCTCCTGTTCGTCCGTCTGTCAGGATGTACCATGTGCCCCAATAGATACCGTTGGTCACCCCACTGTACCGGCCCCGGTAATACCGTCCGTTCAGGTTTGCTGCCAGGCAGGCATCAAACCACCAGCCTGCACCGTAGTACTGACCACAGTTCCCAGTTGTGTAGCGGTCGTGGTCTCGGTCAGCGGTGCTGAAGGATCTGCCGTCATGGTTGTAACGTTTGCTGTAGCTCAGACCATTGCCTGCATCACCAGAATACTCCCGCGCTGTTAGACGGTACCTGGGAGTATGAAAAACAAGATGCAAGATGAACGTTTCTCTCTGAACTTCAACTGTTGCCTCTCTGTAGTCATGAATGTGCAATGGAGAGGCACTTAACACTTAATACTCTAGTTTTACCATGTTTTCAGGAGCATTAAGATCTCGAATAGCTTTTGCAGAAAGTGTGTGTCTGTGCTGTAGCAAACAGTTTCACCTCTGTGCCTCTGAGGCCACTTTGAAGTTGTTGTAGGTAGCTTGGCGCTTCTGCTGGTGCCAGTCCTCCAGCTCGATGCGTAGCTGGTGTTGGCCAGTGGAGGTGAGGGCGTTGAGCGCTGCGTTCCCCAGCCAATGCTCTCCCTGTGGACTTCCAAAGCCCTCCTGGTATTCCTGCCATGTCCTGTTGAAGTCCAGCGAACCGTCCTGACGATTCTGGATCACCGTCCACCCACCGCCCGCCGTCTCCATGTCACATTTAGCCTGAGCCAAAACAAAGACTTTGATATTATAAAGCCTAGATTTGAGTGATCCACAGATAGCACAGACATCTCTAAAACAAGAGGAGTGGGGTGGGGGTCCGTCTGTGTGTTTTATGAGTGTGGTAAATCTGAAATACCTCCAGTGCCGCTCTGTGCAGGTCAGGCTGGATGGTGTAGATTCCATTCTCTTTGATCCCGAGCTTGTAAATCTCTGCACAGTCCTGAGGATGTAACCTCTCCAAGGGGGCGACTAAGAACCATACACACAACACATTTATTCAACTTGTTGTTAATCAGTCATGTTATCAGCCTCAGTGCCTTTACCTGTGGGTGGATGTTGTGTGATGCTCTTCAGGAAAAGCATCAGGTCTTTCTCCCCCTCTCTTCCCACGGCTGCACTCTCTGTCAACCCAGAGACAGATTAGGTTATCAGTCAGACACATCACACTGTTGTCAGCGGCTGAAAATAGAAGCTTTGTCTTCCTATACAACACAGAGGGGTTCCAGTTTGTACGATGGCTCTTTTTTCAAGCTTTTCCACATCGTGAGCGATACAGTACGTGTGTCCTGTGTATGCATGTACAGTGAGCTTGTCTCATCCTTCTCAGTGCAGTTAAATTCCTATGCACTCACCTATGACGGACACTTAGCAGGCCTCATTGAGGTTCTGTTTACTATGTGTGGGGGAGTGACTGTGTTGGCATTTGTGTGTGTGTGTGTGTGTGTGTGTGTGTGTGTGTGTGTGTGTGTGTGTGTGTGTGTGTGTGTGTGTGTGTGTGTGTAGG